>JAHTMV010000032.1:0-71686 GCA_022315185.1 Agaricus sinodeliciosus
GGTAGAGATAAATCCTGCTCACCCCAGGTTCGAACGCAGGACCACTGGTCAAGCAAGCGCTAAGCCAGGTAGAAACGCCTACACCCTGGCAAAATGCCATCAGCCATATGGCCGACTGAGGTGTGATGGTAGGGAACATGATGAGGAGAGGAAAAGGCATTGAGAGCAGAAGCTCTGAGCAAAATCCAGGCCAAAGAGGTAGAACCAGTAGAAGCATTCCCAGAAGGAGTGGGTGGTGTCTTGACAGCTGGAAGAGCTGCACCTATCCCACTGAGTTGACCAGATGGCCCTTTGACATTACCTCTGGGATGCATTCCTGGAGTTCTGGAGAGTCTAGTGCTCCTGGGCGCGTTTTCTCGCGTTCTTTCGCTTTCTACAGCTCCTAGATATGTGCCCAACCCTCCCACAGAAGCTACACGTGTTGGCGCGTTTTCAGGGCCAGAAATCGTCCCAGAGTGTGTGGGAGGGCTTTTGCTTGCCAGTAGCATTTGTAGTGGATGTAGAGGCTCTCTGAGACGTCGGGACGCGTCACAACGCATAGAAACGGTCTCCCAGGTGTAGGGAGTATGTGTGCGCGATGTGGAGCCATAGATGTCGATTTGAGTGCAGGGGAAGTGAAAGAAGTTGAAGGAAACAGAAGAGGGTTGGGGAAGAGCTGAGGTTGTTGAAGTAAAACTCGTCTTTTAAGCGTTAGAAGCCGGGGCCCATAACCTGTTAAAGGTAGAATGATAGAGTTCGCAGTGGCGATCCTAACGAGCCTAGAAATGAGTCGAACGGAGTAGAACTGAGTGAGCAATCCTGTGGAACACTGTAAGAAGCTATATTGAGTTCTGCTAACTTGTACTCACCTGTGGATACACTGTAAGAAGCTAAAGGCCTCTGAAGCGTCCACAGGGAAGTTCAACCATACATGACTAAGCTATCATGTGACTAACTCATCTGGATATCTCTAAGTTCACCAACCACACTTGTAGACTGCTTGCTCACACTCTAACAGGGGTTGGCCTTGTTCGGAATGTGCGCTGAACGTGCTTGAGCACGAACTGAATTTTGGCGGCAGTGGGGACACGGAGGCAGCAAGAAATATGCCGTTGCCATCGACCGTTGCATGAGTGAGAGTAACATTCGACTTAACATCACTCCGAAGGACTTGATTGAGGTTGTTAAGAACCCCAGGGGAGAAGGACTCCACCGTTACTGAAGAGCCGGCGGGAGGTGTGAGTATAATACCACAGCGCGAAGCGCCGTGTGCGGTGTGCTTGCCTTGGTGCCTCTTGCAAGGCATCAAGGGAGTGCGGAAGGAAACAGCTGAGGCGCCTTTAGGTTCAGGCACACGCTTCAAACTTGGTATGGGAAGGGGTTTGGTGGGCGCCTTCCCAGACGCTGGAGGTGGAGTGGCTGGCTCATCCACCTGCATAACCGGTGGGGCCGTTGCCGAGGGAGTGACGTCAGATGGTTCGATACAAACCTTCTTCCGAGGATGGGATTTGGCTGACTCAGCGGGTGGCTGTGTGTCCCACGGAATAACATGAGGCAGAGGTGCTGCAACTGCAGGCGCAGGAGCACTCAAAGCCGAGGAGAGGAGAGGGAGAAGGACGGGAGAAAGGTCCTTAACTTCAGATTGAAAATACTCACGAATCCTGACAATGTCAGGATCCATAAGTGTCGGGTATTCTTTGAGTAGGTCTTGTGCGAGTGTGTCTGCCGTAAAGACCTGGATAATTTCAATAGCAGTGTTAATGCTAGTGAGAAGTTCCTGTACGTCCACTGTAGCACCCGTAGAAATTGATTCTTGTACTGGAGAACCAGCACAAGGGGTGACTGATGCATAGTCGAGCACCATGGAGGTGTCTTCATCATCGCATACCGAGAAGGCAGCGAGAGAAGGGCCGGAGGAGGATGATGAGGACCCCGTGAGTGGGGCCGTTTGGATGAGAGTACCGACGGCGAAGGCGATGGTGCACGGGAGGAGGGAGGACCAATGTTTGCACTTCTAATCAGTCCAAAGTCAAATGGAGAGGGCGAGGGGAGGCTAGGCCTCTCCACTCTCGCAGGTTGAGGGGCAGCGATGCCCGGGATGAGCTTTGATGTTGCCAATGCCTCGAAAGGGTTTGTCGACATCGTTTGGGCTGAAGTGGCACCTGAGGCCTGAGTGGTGCTCAACGATGAGCTCAACTCGGCCGAAATAGCACGAGACAGCTGGGAAGGGGGTTGTGAAGGCTTGCGGGCTTTGAGGGCTTGCAAGACATGCTGAGGAGGCTTGAAGACGACAAGAGACCACAGTCCAAATGAGGAAGGTGGTGGTAAGAGGTCAAGAAGCGATGGAAGGGAGTAGAGCCTGAGAGCGAAGCAGTGGGGAGCATATTCCAGACATGGACCATAGAAGAGATACATTCACCCCAGAAAGAAGCAGGTAGCCAGGATTCTGAGAGCATAGCAGTGATCCTTTCACCCATAGTCCTATTAGCCCATTCAGCAAGTCCATTCTGCTGAGGCCGATTTCGAGTAGAATGCCTCCTCTCGATGCCAGAAAGCTCAGTAAAGCTTAAGAAAGCCTTAGACATGTATTCACCACCCTTGTCATCCTGTAGAGCTCACAGTTTGACTCCGAGTTGAGTCTCAGCCCAAGATTTGTAGACTTTGAAGGCTTCAAAGGCCTCTTACTTGGCTTTAAGCAGATAGACAGCCCGGAAACATGTAGCATCATCAATAAAGGTAATCCAGTACTTGTAGCCTGAGTGAGAAGCAACTGGGAGCAGTCCGTGAAGGTCTGAATGCACCAGCTTTTTTTTTTTTTTTTTTTGTAATCAATGGAGTTTATTTCAAAACTACCTTAAGGGGTGCCATGACGCATTCCCCGTACTTTGCATCACCTGTACTTAACTACCTATCCTTGCTCAAGGGAATACACTGAGGGACTAACAACATAGGAGCAAAAGAAACTACGTATCCAGCCGACAAGGTCAAGGCTAAAAGAGAAAAAGAAAAAGAGGAAGAAAAAAAATAATTCGAGTCCGGTTACAAGTACACTTAAGTAGACATAAAAACAGAAACGTTCATAGATAAGGAAAAAGAAAATCAATCTCTTCCATCCTCTTTTCAACACTGCCTGCGACACAGGCTTGATCTCTCTCATCGCCACATAGAAGATATCCCTCCATTCGTCCACTTCCCACACGTTCCAGTATTTGAGGAACTCGATCGACTCGTGCAAGAAGATTGGTCCTTCTAAGGGAGAAAGTTTTTGTTCCTTTCTCTTTTCATTAACTAACTCTCGCTCGCAGTACACCTCCTTGCGGTAGGCTGGCCAACTCGAGTCAGCTAGTCGCGGTAGTTCCGGTGGCTCGAAACTAAACACTTGAGGGTTGTCTTGAAGGAAGAGGATTAATCCTCGTATTGTAGTGATTCCATCAAGCTCATAGTGGTTGGCCCACCTTACAAACAAAGGACAGACCATTAAGATGTGTTGCCTGGTCTCTGGGGATTCGAGATTACACTGGCACGTTTTGTAAGGTTCCTTTGGAAAGAACCTCACTTTGTACTCCCTAATAGGAGCATGATTGCAGGCAACTCGCATGAGGTGAGTGAGTAACGGCGAAGAGTTGGCAGCAGTGACTCCTTGATATATTTGGAGCCAAGGACCGCCTTGGATATGACTTGGAAGTATCGAATTACCTTCCTTGTCATTGAATTCATACCAGCTATGACTCTTGAAGCATGACTGGACATGGTAGGATGAACTGTGAATCTCGTCAGTATTCTTAAGTCTTGGGCGCGTTCCTATACTCCCCGAAGGAAGCATGTGTGGTGGCGACACTTTGTGACTAAGCGAGCAGACTCTAGGTCCTGAGCGCATTCCTATACCCTCTGGAAAGAGCATGTGTGTGGCGGCTCACTAGGTGTGCAGACTCCTTGAAAACTTGTTTGCTATAATGAAATGGCATCTCGCGTTTTTCTGCCTTGTGTAATGATACGAGGCAGATTGAGGGAAAGAAAGAGATCGCTCCATGAATGTCCATTCCGATTCCACATTATATATGCCTGATGACTAGGGGTTGTAACATCCCTGATTCAGCTGAGAAAGTAGCTGGTGACGTTGCCCATGATTTATTGAAGCCTCATATTTCAATATCAACTTCTGGAAGTCTGTGACAATAGCTTCGAAGGCAAGGGATACAGCAATAGAGAGCTGTGATCCAAGCAGTTTAGAGTTAGTTGACATCAGTTTCTTTGATGATCAATTGGGACGTTGTGTGACCTTGGAGATAGGCCACCCCTTTTGGAGCTTGTGATGCGCTTTGACTAATGCCAGAAAAGTGGACTATCCGACAATTGTTTCTTCTGTGACCCGTCTTCCAGCAGCCCTCATTTTAGATGATATAGCTTGCCCTTTGAAAATAGAGACAAGTGAGTTGTGCGAGTGATTTCGAGATGGAACAGGTGTATTCAAATCGAACTTGTGTTTTACGCCTGCTGTAAACAAGTGCAATGTGTTTGGTTCTCTTATGGGCACGAGATTCAAACTATTATGATATTCGGCTCGCTCTTTACAAGCTTTTGCATGAGCACAAATTTGACTTTATCCGGAAACTGATCTACCAGTCGATATCCAGGTTTAATGTGTTCGGAGAGGGGTCGAAAATCTCCGAGGAAGGGTTGTCGATCATCAAGTCAATGGAGACTTGATGATTTTGCGAATTGTCTTGGACTTGCGTTTCAAGGCATTTGGGTGTAGGGTTGAACCTTTGGCTTGTCTCCACTCTAATAATGAAAGAACGGGATGATGTGGGTGAAGCGTGTTGATGTGGATGACCGATCTCTCAAACAGCTTCTTAAGAGTGAGGTGTAGGGGCATAAGGCCAGCCATGGCCGACATAGCTCCCATGGGAAAAGTTCTGAATGTGCCTGTAATCCAGTGTGCACTCTGATTGTGTGTGAGGTGAAGCATTTTAATGTTGGTTTTGAATGCTCTCGTTCCTGGTTTGTACCAACAGCAAAGCCTGAAGGTTGCTATTGGTTGAATGCATGAAATGTATAGGAGACGCTTCTGTTTAGGTGTCAATCCTCGGTTGGAGTTCCCAAGTGACTTCATGCAGAACTGCAGAGACTGACTTGGTAGAATAAAACTTGACGTGATCGCGAAAGGTCAAGTTACGATCAAACATGATTCCGAGATATCTCCACATGTCTTTGGGAATGCACGGAGACTCTTGAGTGAAAGGTGCCACACCTAGGTTGATGCTAGGGTTTGGTGAGTTTTATTGTGGGCGGAGTCCGCAAAGTTGAATAATTCCGTCTTTGTATGTTCCATAACCAGGCCAAAGTCCTTGAGATGGAAGTCATTTGGGCATACGCCTCTTTTAGAGTATCATGAGTGTCCATTCTACAATCCCCCGTAGCAACAAGAAGTCCATCGTCTACAAAAGAAAGAAAAGAAATCAAAGGAAAATGAATATGTGTTAGAGTGTGAGCAAGCAGTCTACAAGTGTGGTTGGTGGACTTAGAGATATCCAGATGAGTTAGTCACATGATAGCTTAGTCATGTATGGTTGAACTTCCCTGTGGATGCTTCAGAGGCCTTTAGCTTCTTACAGATTGTCCACAGGTGAGTACAAGTTAGTATATCACAATATAGCTTCTTACAGTTTGTCCACAGTTTGTCCACAGGACTACTCTGTCAATACTACTCCGTTCGACTCGTTTCTAGGCTCATTAGGATCGCCACTGTGAACTCTACCATTCTACCTTTGACAGGTTATGGGCCCTGGCTTCTAACACTTACAAAACGAGTTTAATTCAACAACCTCAGCTCTTCCCCAATCCTCTTCTGCTTTCCTTCAACTTCTTTCCCTTCCCCTGCCCTCATTTCGACTCCTATGGCTTCCGGATCGCCAACGTTCGCTAAACTCGATGGAGAGAACTACTCTACCTGGTCTGGGAAGATGGAGGCATGGCTGAGAGCTTCTGGGCTCTGGAGGCTTGTCTCAGGCAAGCAGAAAGCCCCCTCCACCTCTTCCCCTGTCACCCAGGCTGAGGCCGATGCTCTGGACACCTATGAGGCTCGTTTGGACAAGGCTGCAGGCTGGCTGTACCTCATGGTTGAGCAGGAGCAAAGGATTCACTTCCAGGGCATCCAGGACAGTCCAGTGAAGATGTGGGAGGCTCTAGAGGCTGTACATCGACAGAAGAAGGCTGGCATGAGGTTTAATGCCTATGATGACCTCTTTTCCATCCGAAAACTTGAGGAGGAGTCCCTCCAGTCCCTTATCAACAGAGTTGAGAGCTCTAAACGAAAAATCAAGGACCTCAGACCCTCCTCCTTCACTCTTAATGAGCTAGATGATGAGCTAGCCTCTATGGCTCTCATTAGAGCGCTCCCGGACGAGTTTTCGGCCTTTACCTCATCTCTCCTGCTTATGGACAAGCTAGACAAGTCCACTATTCACCAGGCCTTTGTTACTGAGGACTTACAATGCCGAAAACGCGCTCAGGACTCCTCTACCTCCTCCCAGGCCTTAGCTGCTCGCTCTGGCTTCAAAAATGCAACTCTGACCTGCAATTTCTGTGGGAGAGAAGGCTACAAGGTTGCGGACTGCAAGACGTTCGAAAGGGCGAAAAATCGCGCCCAGGAGGTTGCTCAAAAGCCCAGAACTCACTACAAGAAGGCTAACAAGGCTCAGGAAGAGTCTGGAAGCTCTAACTCGACTCAGAGCCCCGAAAAAGTGCAACGAGTGTCCGAGTTTGCTGGCAATGCAAGTGCTCCTTATCTCTCATCATCTCCCTCGCCTTCTACACCTCTCCAGCTCAATGCTGACTTCCACTGGCTTGCAGATACAGGGGCCACTTCTCATACGACCCCTCACTGACATTGGTTCAAGTCCTACTCCCCTCATCGTATACCCATCCGACTAGCTGACAACTCTATTGTCTATTCTTCGGGAGTGGGATCTGTGGTCTTTCAGCCATTTTTTTTTTTTTTTTTTTTTGTAATCATGTAATATATTTCAATACTACTTAAGGGTGCCATGACGCGTTCCCCGTACTTTACATCACCTGTACTCTACCTATCCTTGCCCAAGGGATTACATATGATCTTGAACAACAAATGGGCGAAATAAACAAGCAAACAACATATCTCGGCCAGCAATACAAGTACAGAAAGAAACAAGTAGAAGCAAAACCTTTCGTATATAAGTAAAAAGAAACAAAGTCTCTTCCTCCCTTTTCTCAATACAGCCCGCGTTACCGGCCTCATATTCATCATCGACGCGTGGAAGATATCTCCCCATTCATCCTCATCGCTTGGTCTCCTATGGAGTGACTCGATCGATTCATGCCAAAAGATCGGTCCCGTGTGCAGAGGGAGACGCTTCTTCATCCTCTTTACATTAACTTCCTCTCGTTGCCGGTACGCTTCCTCTTTGTACTCCTGCCAACTTGACTCCATAGTTCGCGGTAGTTCCGGTGACTCGAAACTGAACGCGTTTGGATTGTCAATAAGGAATAGAATCAAACCTCTTATGGTCGTTATTCCATCCTTCTCATAGTGGTTGACCCGCCTTACGAACCAAGGACAGGTCATTAGAATGTGTCTTCGCGTTTCCGGGACGTTAAGATCGCAATGACATGGTTTGTAAGGTTCGTTTGGGAAAAACCTCACTCTATACTCCCCGATTGGAGCATGGTTGCACGCTACTCTCATGAGACGAGCGAATAACGGCGAATTGTCGGCAGCAGTGATTCGTTGGTTCGTCTTGAACCACGGACCACCTTGAATATGACTCGGGAGTATCGGTTCTCCTTCTTCGTCTTTAAATTCGTACCAGCTTTGACCTTTGAAGCTTGACTGGACTTGAAACGATGAACTATAGAATGTATCAAGTGTTCTGACATAGAGTTTAGAGCGCGTTCCTACACCTCCCGAAGAAGGTCTGTGTGGTGGCGACACTAATTGATTAGGCGAGCGGACTAAATTTCCTTGTCCTGAGCGCGTTCTTCCGTCCTCCGAAGAGTCCGTGTTTGGTGGCGGCTCGCTGTCATCGCGTGAACGGACTGTGAGTCCTGGGCGCGTTCCTATACTCTCTGAAGAGAGCATGTTTGGTGGCGTTTCACTAAGAGTGCAAACTCCTTGGAATCCTTGTTGCCATATGAGAACGGCATCTCGCGTCGTTTTCTGCCTTGTACTGATACGAAGCAGATTGAGGAAATGAGAGGGATTGCTCTGTGAACGTCCGAGCTGAATCCGCATTGTTGTATGCCTGTTGAGCGACGGGTTGAAGTGCACCCGACTCGGTCGAAAAACTCGACGGTTTTGTCGCCCATGATTTGTTAAAGCCCCGTATTTCGATATCGACTTCCGGAAAGTCCGTAACGATGGCTTCGAAGGCTAATGACACAGCAATAGAGAGCTGCGATCCAAGCGGTTTGGAGTTGGTTGACAGTAAGTTTTTGACTATCAACGTGACGTCGTATAAAGGGCGATTTTGTGAATGAGTTCCCCTTTTTGAAGCTTTCTATGTGCTTTGACTAACGCTAGAACTGTAGACCATCCAGCAATTGTTTCCTCTGTGGCCCGCCTTCCAGCGGCCCTTGTCTTAGACGATATAGTCTGTCCCTTGAATACCGAGACGACCGTTACGTGCGAGTGGCTTCGATCCGGAATGGGTACGCTTGGATCGAATTTGTGTTTGACTCCTGCAGTGAACAAGTGCAGTGTGTCTGGTTCTCTGATAGGCGCGAGATTGAGTCTATCATGATATTCATCTCGTTCTTTATGCGACTTAGGCATCGGTACGAATTTAATTTTGTCCGGGAATCTGTCTATGAGGCGATGTCCCGGTTTGATGTGTTCGGAGAGGGGTCGAATATCTCCGAGGAAGGATTGTCAATCACCATGTCGAGGGGAGACTTGATGATTTTACGGATTGACTTGGACTTGCGTTCCAAGGCGTTTGAATGTAAGGCTGAACCTTTGGCTTGCCGCCGTTCTAATAGCGAAAGAACGGGATGATGCGGGTGAAGCGTATTGATGCGTATAATCGATCTCTCAACAAGCTTCTTGAGTGTGAGGTGAAGAGGCATGAGGCCAGCCACCGCCGACATAGCCCCATTGGCGAAGTGCGAAACGCGCCGGTGATCCAGCGCGCTCCTTGATTGTGAGTGAGACGAAGCATTTGAATGTTGGATTTAAAACACCTCGTCCCTGGTTTGTACCAACAGCGAAGGCCGAAAGTCGCTATCGGTTGAATACACGAAATATAGAGGAGGCGCTTCTGTTTTGGCGTCAATCCCCTGTTGGAGTTTCCAAGCGATTTCATGCACCGAACTGCAGATATCGACTTAGTAGAGTAGAACTTCACATGATCGCGGAAGGTCAGATTGCGATCGAACATGATTCCAAGGTATCTCCATACTTGTTTTGGTTTGCATAGAGTTCCATTTCCCAAATCCAGGTTAGGATCTGGCGAGTTCTTTTTGCGGGCGGAATCCGCAAAGTTGAATAATTCCGTCTTTGAATGTTCCATCACTAGACCGAAGTCTGTGAATATGGACGTTATTTGGGCATAAGCCTCTTTTAGAGTATCATGCGTATCCATCCTACAATCCCCCGTAGCAACAAGAAGTCCATCGTCTACAAAAGAAAGAAAAGTAGTTAAAGGAAAATGAATATGACTCTCTTCGTCCCGTACCCATTTGTCCAATAAATGAAAACATGGCGCTATATACAAAGCCGAAAGAATAGGAGATAACGCGCTACCTTGTCCGACACCTACATTACTATCAAAGAATGGAGAGGTGACATTGTCTATAGAATATTGAGTCTTTCTGCCTACCAAATAATCAGAAAAAAAGAAACTACACTACTCGCGAACCCAAATGTTTGAAAATTTTTGAAAGAACGCTATGATTTAAAGAAGGAAAGAATTGTGCAATGTCGAATGCCAAAACTGATGTTACCTTTTTCTCTGTCCAAGCCGTACGAACATGGTGTGTTAGTGCGACTGCTGCATCTTCTACCGATCTCTGGAGAATACCTCCCGTCTGGCAAGGATGAATAACGCCCGCTTCGATGCTCTCAAATTGAAGTCGACGCGCAATCATTTTCTCGATGAGTTTCCCCATCGTGTTGAGTAGGACAATAGGCCTGAACGATTTGGCCTTGTCATAAGACGGTTTGCCCGGTTTCGGAATGATCACCGAAATGGACTGTTTGAAGTGTTGCGGCCAATGCCCTAGTTTGAAGCAGGCATTGGATATGTCCGTTACGACTTGACAGACTCTGTCATCTATCATGAATCGTTTCCACAATCTCCAGGAGACATGTCAGGCCCAGGTGCCGTGTTCTTGGCACAATTCTTGAGCGCGTCGTAGCATTCCTGAACAGAGAACTTCACCCATTCTCTCTCCACAAACTCTGGTATTTCCTCGTACATACTGTTGATGTCTATCCCTTCTCGATCATCCGCAGCATTGTATGTTTGATGAAGAGTGTCAAACAACTTCTTTTCACTGTTGCATGAATTCCCTTCTTTGTCTAAGATCGCCTCCACAGCCGGCATCTTTCTCTCTCTCGTCCACGGCATCAAATCCCATGGTCTCTTTCTGTCGTTAGCCATATTGTGAATTTGCTTATCAAAGTATGCCCTCCTAGCTTTACGCAACGTTTTCTTCATTTTGTTACGCATTATTCCATTTCTCGGTCCACCATTCTCTCCCATTTCCTGGTAAACCTCTTTACATTCTTTGTTCCACCACTTTTTCCCATGGCGACTTGGTTTCCTTTCCTCCGAATATGCCTCCCATGCTCTTTCAAACGCAACGGACACCCTTCCCATAATTGCTTCTAAATCTTCACGCGATCCAGCCGCATTGACTTCCAACTTCTTCAAGTCTCCACATATCTGTTCTACATAGTCGTCCTCCTCTTCCGACCACGCTTCAATCTTTCGCTTACACCTCATCTCTGGTTCTTCTCCCGAAATTGGCACCTCAATGTGTAGAGGCCGATGATCCGACCCCCACCTTTCCCTGTCATCTACCTTCACTTTGTAATGAAATCCTTCTTGGTTGATTATTGCTGCTGAACCGCTACCAAATCAATGACTGATTCCCTTGATTGCTCATCGTCTGGAATTCTCGTTGCAGCACCCCTATTGATTGGGTGTACATATTGAACCTCCATGTCGTGAAACAATTCTTGGAGTCGCATGAAAGGAGACGAGGGCCTAACTTGGTTAGCCGCTCCGTCATCCCACGTACGGTCTTGAATGTTGAAGTCTCCCGCACACAATGAAATCCGTGGCAGAGTATCAACAATTCTTCCTAGTTCATGCACCGCTGCATGCGTTTCTCCGTCATTATAGACATTGAGTATGTTGAATTCGTGTGGAACGTTCCGACGAGGTCGAGGAATGTGCAGCGTGATTAGTGATGTATCACGATGCTTGAGTATGTCGGATCGGAGTTGTGGTTTATAAACGTCCAATCTTCTGTTAATGTATGTGAGGACTCGTCGCGCAGTCCTACACTCGTCTCTGTTGTCATAGGCCTCTGTGAAGGGCCTCCAAGAAGTGTGAAGAGGAGGGCCGTATGCCATGTCTCCCTCCTTATTCTTCGTAGATGGTTGTCTCCTTACTCCCTTCCATCCCGGTTCCTGGAACATAATAATATCTACGTAACCAGCGCATTTGTCCAATACTATACTAGTGGTCTCCCAACTTTTACGAGCATTGAATGACATAATAGTTAATGTCTGTAACGAACGTGAACCGAATCCACAGTCTCTTTGTACATTGTTAGTTGTACTATTCATTGAGAATCGTCAACTACTTCGATAATTTCAGAACCCTTTTTAAGAGCCTGTTCGATGTTAGCTTTGCGACGTTGCCTAAGCTCAGCCGCTTCTTGGTTGTCTCTGTCAGCACGTTGATTGTGCCACTCTCTGTCATTTTGCTTTCTCTTATAGATGCATTTGGACGAGTCAGCTGTGTGCTCGCCCTTGCAGTTAAGGCACTTCATTTTGTGCCCGCACTCTACGAATTTCACCTTCTGCTCCTTTCGAATCCCTCCGCAGCAGGTGCTGAATTCATTGTGGTTCTCTGTCTTATGACCCTGACCACATCTAGCACACTTCGGATGGTTGAATCGGCACCGGCTGGTACCATGACTCCATTTCCAACATTTCTGACACTGAGGCACAAATTCCCTTTGCCTCGCATATTCCACCTTTATGAGTTTACCCCCGATGTGATAAACTTTGTTGACGATCTCCTTGGTTCGAATTCCATTTTTCGAATCCCAAACATCTACGAATGCCATTGCCGTGTCGTTTGATCCTTTAGATCGGACAACAGCAGGCCTCTTTACGCATTCCAGACCTCTGAATTGGTCTATTCCTCCATCATTTCATGACCTGCTCACCCGTGAATGTCTTCAGGTCTTCGATTAAACCTGTTCGTATAATAGTTGAAGCCCTTCATAATTAAATGGGCGATCGACTGTGGGGCCATCGGATTTTCCCCTTCAGGGACATCCTTCTGAAGCACCTTAAATAGGCACTCCTTGACCCGATCGAATTCCGGCTGTGTCGGAACTCTATTGAGGTTACAATGAATGACGTTTTTGAGAAGTCTTCCAGTCTGTACGCGTATTTGGGAACGCGCATACGTGAGATGCTTGTTCATCTCATTAACAATCTTTCCCATATCCGCGAAGTCTTCTCGGCGGACAAGGTCGGAGTAGGCGAATTGGGCTGCCTTTCGGTTAAGCCCGTTGGAAATTCCTTGTTTGGCCTTTTCGGCCATCACCGCTTTACGCCCTTTAGGCTGCGGTTTCGAAGCGCCTGCTTCAGATGGGCGCCCCGCATTCGTCAAATCCAGCGCTTCCTTGATGGTCAGCTCCGGCCACGCACTTCGCAATTCCTGGGCTAGTTGAATAGCCTCTGGTGTTAATACACTAGACGAGACCTGTGAGAGGCCACAGTGTTCTTGGCCTGTTGGGCCGCTTTTTGAGCATAAGTCGCTCGGGCTGGAGGGACAAATGGCTTGTTAGTATATTTACCACGCGGATGAGAGTGGTAAGGAACTGGTGGGGAGGCGCTTGCCCTGGTTTGCTGTAATAGGCGCCCCCTTTACCTCCCTGGGGTTTGGCACCATTACCCCTCTGGGTGGGTTATACGGGGCGTGACTCCCGCTAGCGTCTGATGTCACACCGGCAGCAGGAACTGCACTGGTAGCCGGGGCGTTACTCCCGTTCGCGTCTCTCCCCATAACATGCTGGCGGTTACCAGACTCGGGATACGGGCGTTACTCCCGCTTGCGTCTTATTAGTTGCTCCCGCTTGGAATCCACGGGGCTTGCTTGGAATGGGTTTGGTAGTGGTTTTGGTATTCCACTCACCTTAATTGGCGTACCAATTTTTAGGGGCTGACGTCGTCTTCTCTTCGCTCGCCTTTGTTTTGCCTTTCATGGCGCCCATACTTGGTTGGGCGTCAACCTTCATTGCGTCTTCGTTTGTACTCTTCCTCTTTGGCACGAGTTTCTCCCTTACCATAGTTGCCGTAGATCGTCCCTCAACCGGTACCGTTGCCCAGTCTGACGCCAGAAATTTTCCAACGAAATTTTTGCCAAATTTGGCAATGACCTCGGGATTAGTAATCATGTGGGGGCTACATTTACCGAATATTGCCCCAAGTTCATTGAACAGCTGCCGAACCTCGTCTTCCTGTTCTTCATCGACTTCCCACATCTCGTCGACCAATGCCGGTGAGCTCTCTCTCATCTCTTCGTCAACTATTTCGCCCGTTGTCTCTTTACTTTCCTCAATCCGGGCGTTAAATTGAGCCGTGTTCATCGCTCCGTACCAACTTGGAAGGGATCATCGGCCCGCGCTGCCATCTCTTCCTTCATCTTCATAGCGTAGTATTCCGCTTCGGTCAGTTTGATCGTGTGCGGAGTGGTCGGGGTCTTGTCCAAATCAGGAAGATTGGACATGAGGTTGGGTGGGGTGCAGCTACCACGCGTTGCCTGCGTGTTAGTCTGCTGCGGCCGCGCGTCGACTGACTGCGGTACGTCTCGGTCGTCCACATAGCTGAGGTCGCTAGCAGAGTCCTCGGATAGGGCTCGCTCCTGAAACTCGGGGGCGAGGTGGGGGATGGATGGTTGCAATTCCATAATAGCTACCAAAGTTCCTTGTTCGGCGAGTTCGCTACCGACGCCGTCCTGAGTTTTTTGAGAGGATTCTACCTCTTCATCCCAATTCAACTTCTCTTTCGACTCTCTCTTCTCTCGAAGCTTCTTAAGTTCGTTGTTGAAAACCTTTCGAGGGCTATTGAGGGCTTTCTTGGCGAATCCACTAAGTCGGGATCTCGTACTAGATTTGGAGGCTACCGAACGTATACTCCCTGTTGGTGACGGTGCGCGTACCGCCAAACTCTTCGGAAACGGTTCGTGTCGATGCGAATTCGACATATCGAATGAAACGGCGGGGTCGCAACTGCGTTATCCCGATGAAAACGATTGTATTCCAGCTAAAACGCTCGTCCACACCAATATCCCAAATAGGAAGGTGGTGGTTAAAGGTCAAGAAGGAATCGTGGTCTTTCAGCCAGTTGTGAATGGAAAGGAGGCTAGAGCAGTCGAGTTGACTAGAGTTCTGCATGTCCCAGCTCTCCGAAGCAATCTATTATCATGTCTATACCTTGCCCAACACAAGGGCTTCAATATCACCATCTCTGCTCACTCCATTGACTTCAGATGCAAAGGGAGAACTTCAGAGCCCTCTTTGGGTGAATTTTTGTCACATCTGAGACTGCCTCCTCTTCAAGATGAAGGGGGTGATGCTAGCTCCCTTTCTGCCCCTTTGGAACCTCAGACTCCAGTCGCTTTAGCTGTTCCTCTTGAAGAGAAGCCATCTCTAACTCCATCTCCACCTCCTCTCCCAGTCACACCTCCTCGGCAGTCTCCTCAACCACTCCCAGTCACTCTTCCCACTGCTGGAGTGCCTCCTGAGCCCCCTCGAGGCCCTAGACGTACAGGGCGAGTTCGGAAGCCTCCTGGTCAGTGGTGGAAGGTCAAACAGCCTGACTTGTCTCCAGCTGATGCTGATGATGATGACAAAGCTGCTCTACTGGTTGGCAGTGAGTTCTGTGAAGTCGAGTTTGCTGGTGCTGTCTCGGGTGCAGATCCCCGGACTTATAGACTAGCTATGAAGTCTCCTGACTCGGAATGCTGGAAAGAGGCTTGTAACACTGAGATGTTCAATCTCGAGGCTAACAGGACTTGGGAGCTCACTAAACTACCTCCTGGTAAGAAGGTAGTCAACTCTGGCTGGGTGTTCAAGGTGAAAAGGCTTGCTGACGGCTCAATTGAGCGCTACCGGGCTCGTCTTGTTGCCAAGGGCTATTCTCAGTGCCCTGGTTTCGATTTCACTGAGGTCTTTGCCCCTACATTTCGTCCTGCCTCTCTGCGCCTCATTGTTGCTCTTGCAGCAAGAGAAGGCTACAAAATGCGCTCTGTCGACATCTCTTCTGCCTTCACTTATGAAGAACTCGAAGAGGAGATCTACATGAGACAACCAGAAGGCTATCACATTGGTAGTCCTAACATGGTGTTTCAGCTGTGCAAATCGCTCTATGGCCTCAAGCAGGCTGCCAGAAAGTGGAATAAGAAACTCCGGAGTGTTCTTGCATTGGCTACTCTAGGCTTCGCTCTGACAGCTCATCTCACATCTATTCAAAGGTGACACTAAGGTCATTGTGCCAGTTTTCATTGATGACATTACTCTTGTCTCGAAAAGTGACACTGCCATGGCCTCAGCTGTCTCTGAGCTCTCGAAACACTTCAAACTCCGTGATCTCGGGTCTACCACACTTCTGCTAGGCATTCAGGTGAAGCAGGATCACTCTAATCACTCCATCTCTCTCTCTCAGGAGCACTACATCAAGGAGCTCCTAGAACGCTTCAATATGGATGATGCTAATCCTCTCTCCACTCCACTTGCTCCTGGCTCTGAGCTCTCCGACATTGTGCCTTCACTCGAGGATCAGGCTGAGATGAAGTCAGTTCCCTATCTCAATGCTGTAGGTGCCCTTCAGTATTTGCCACTATGACTCACCCCGACATTGCCTTTTTTTTTTTTTTTTTTTTTGTAATCAATATAGTATATTTCAATACTACTTAAGGGTGCCATGACGCATTCCCCTACTTTACATCACCTGTACTCTACCTAGCTAAAAAGAAATCGTATCCGGCTGACGAGGTTGAAGCCATAAGAGAAAAAGAGAAATATAACAAGAGTCTTTCGAATTCAGTTACAAGTACAGCTAAGTAAACGTAAAAGCAAAATCGTTCATACAAAAGGAAAAAGAAACACAACCTCTTTCTTCCTCTCTTCAAAACAGCCTTTGTGACAGGTTTCATCTCCATCATCGATGCCCGGAAGATACTCTCCCAACCATCATCCACCTCCCACACTCTCCAGTGTCTTAAGAACTCAATTGACTCATGCAAGAAGATTGGCCCTTTGCTAGTCGGAAGTCTCTTTTCTAACTTCCTTACATTTTCTGAATCTCGCTTGCGGTACACCTCCTCACAGTAGGCCGGCCAGCTTGATTCAGCTTGTTGCGGAAGTTTCATTGGATCGAAACTAAATGCTTGTGGATTGTCTTGAAGGAACAGTATAAGTCCACGTATTGAAAATTCCTTCGAGATCATAGTGATTGATCTGCCTTACTATCCAAGGGCAGACCATTAAGATGTGTTGCCGAGTTTCTGGGCAGTCCAGATTACAAGGGCAGGGTTTGTACGGCTCATTCTTGAAGAACCGCACTCTGTACTCCCCAATGGGAGCATGTAGACAGGCCACTCGTATAAGGCACGCGAGTAGCGAAGAGTCATTGGCAGCTGAGATTCCTTGGCTCAGCTAAGGGGTGTCTTGCGACGCATGGCTTGGTATGCCACTCTGCCTGCCGGCCTTTTCAGCCATGCCGTGGAAACAACTTAACCAGAAACCTGGCTATTTTTAACTGTACCAGGTCCGACGACAGAGGATAGTGTCCTCTCGAGCCAGCTGCGTGTTTTCCACATCAACTGCTATGGTCCACAGAAATCCAGTTATGGTCAAGAACCCACACTGGCACTGATTCCCGTTACTTGGCAGCCTTTTCAATATGTCCTTATGGACTGAGGTACCGTGCTTAACTGTCCGAGCTCTCCGTCTCGCAGGGCCTTTTTTTTTTTTTTTTTTTTGTAATCAATGGAGTTTATTTCAAAACTACCTTAAGGGTGCCATGACGCGTTCCCTGTACTTTACATCACCTGTACACTACCTATCCTTGCTCAAGGGAATACACTGAGAAACTAACAACATAGGAGCAAAAGAAAGTCCGTATCCAGCCGACAAGGTCAAGGCTATATAAAAAAGATAAAAGAGAGAAAACACATCTGGAATCCGACTACAAGTACACTGAGGTAAACATAGAAACAGAAACGTTCATAGATAAGAAAAAAGGAAACCATCTCTTCCTTCCCTTCTTCAACACCGCCTGCGACACAGGTTTGATCTCTCTCATCGCCGCATAGAAGATATCTCTCCATGGATCTACCTCCCACACGCTCCAATGTTTGAGGAATTCAATCGACTCGTGCAAGAAGATTGGTCCTTCGAATGGAGAAAGTTTCTTTTCTTTTCTCCTTTTGTTAACTTCTTCTCGTTGCCTATACCTGATCGCGGTATTCTGGCCAACTTGAATCAGCTAGTCGTGGCAGTTCCGGTGGCTCGAAACTGAACGCTTGAGGGTTGTCTTGAAGGAAGAGGATTAGACCTCGTATCGTAGTAATTCCATCAAGCTCATAATGATTGATCCGCCTCACGAACCAAGGACAGACCATTAGAATGTGTTGCCTAGTCTCCGGAGAACCTGGATGACATGGGCATGACTTGTAGGGTTCTTTGGGGAAGAACCTTACTCTGTACTCCCCAATGGGAGCATGATTGCATACTACTCGCATGAGGCGAGCAAGTAGTGGTGAATTGTCAGCAGCCGAAACTCCTTGATACGATTGGAGCCATGGACCGCCTTGGATGTGACTGGGAAGGACCAGATTGCCTTCCTTGTCATTGAACTCGTACCAGTTCTGCCCTTGAAGCATGACTGGAAGTGGTAGGACGAACTCTGAATCTCACTGGAATTTCTGAGTCTTGGGCGCGTACCTATACTCCCCGAAGGAAGCATGTTTGGTGGCGACACATCTAGCGAGCGGACTCTAGGTCCTGAGCGCGTTCCTATACCTTCCGGAGAAGGCATGTGTGGTGGCGGCTCGCTAGGCGTGCAGACTCCTTGAAAACCAATTTGCCATAGGGAAATGGCGTCTCGCGTTGTTTTCTGCCTTGTATATGATACGAAGCAGATTGAGGGAATTGAAGTGAACGCTCTGTGAATGTCCGAGCAGATTCCGCATTGAAGTAAGCCTGATGGGCGTGGGGTTGTAACATCCCTGACTCGGCCGTGTAGCTGACCGGTGACATCGCCCATGATTTGTTGAAGCCTCGTATTTCGATGTCGACTTCTGGGAAGTCTGTGACGATGGCGTCGAAGGCAAGGGATACAGCGATTGAGAGCTGTGATCCAAGCGGTTTGGAATTGGTTGACATCAATTTCTTGATTATCAACTGGGACGTAGTGTAGATGATGACTTTAGATATAGGCCACCCTTTTTCGAGCTTGCGATGAGCTTTGACCAATGCCAGAAATGTGGACCATCCGACAATGGTTTCTTCTGTGACCCGCCTTCCAGCGGCCCTTGTTTTGGACGAAATAGCCTGCCCCTTGAATATTGAGACAAGCGATATATGCGAGTGTGTTCGATTTGGAACTGGCGTGTTTGGATCGAACTTGTGTTTAACACCTGCTGTGAATAAGTGCAAGGCATTTGGTTCCCTGATTGGCACGAAATTCAATCTTTCATGATATTCGGATCGTTCCTTCTTAGATTTAGGCATGATCACGAATTTGACTTTATCTGGACACCGATCTACCAATCGATATCCAGGTTTTATGTGTTCGGAGAGGGGGTCGAAGATCTCCGATGAAGGGTTATCAATCATCGTGTCGAGGGGAGACTTGATGACTTTGCGAATTGTCCTGGATTTGCGTTCCAAGGCGTTTGGGTGTAGGGTTGAACCCTTGGCTTGTCGCCGTTCTAGTAATGAAAGAACGGGATGATGTGGGTGAAGTGTGTTGATGCGGATAACCGATCTCTCAAACAACTTCTTGATTGTGAGGTGGAGAGGCATGAGACCAGCCACGGCCGACATTGCCCCCATGGGTGAGGTGCGAAACGCGCCAGTAATCCAGCGCGCCCCTTGATTGTGAGTGAGACGAAGCATTTTGAGGTTAGTTTTGAAAGCCCTCGTCCCAGGTTTGTACCAACATCGAAGACCAAAGGTCGCTATCGGTTGGATGCACGAGATATATAGGAGACGTTTTTGTTTAGGTGTGAGTCCCCTGTTGGAATTTCCAAGCGATTTCATACAGCGAACCGCGAAATTGACTTGGTTGAGTAGAACTTGACATGATCGCGAAAAGTAAGGTTGCGATCGAACATAATTCCCAAATATCTCCATACATTCTTAGGGACGCATGGAGTATCTTGGGTGAATGGGGCGATACCTAGGTCAAGACTAGGGTTTGGCGAATTTTTGTTACCTGTGTCTGCGAAGTTAAACAATTCTGTTTTTGAGTGTTCCATTACGAGGCCGAAATCCTTGAATATGGAAGTAATGTGGGCATATGCCTCTTTTAGAGTATCATGTGTGTCCATTCTACAATCCCCCGAAGCAACAAGAAGTCCATCGTCAACAAAGGAAAGAAAAGTAGTTAAGGGAAAATGAATATGAGCCTCTTCGTCTCGAACCCACTTGTCCAATAAATGAAAACATGGCGCTATATATAAAGCAGAAAGAATAGGAGATAATGCGCTACCTTGTCCGACACCTACATTGCTATCAAAGAATGGAGAAGTGACGTTATCAATAGAATATTGAGTTTTTCTTCCTATCAAATAATTAGAGAAAAAAGAAACTACGTTACTTGCAAACCCAAAATGTTCGAAAATTTTAGTGAGTACATTATGATTTAAAGAAGGAAAGAATTGAGCAATATCGAATGCCAAAACTGATGTAACTTTCTTCTCCGTCCAAGCCGTACGAACATGATGAGTTAGTGCGACTGCTGCATCTTCAACCGATCTCTGGAGTATACCCCCCGTTTGACAAGGATGGATGACGCCAGCTTCAATACTTTCAAATTGAAGCCTGCGCGCTATCATTTTCTCGATAAGTTTCCCCATCGTGTTTAGCAAGACGATTGGCCTGAATGATTTGGCTTTATCGTATGAAGGTTTACCCGGTTTTGGTATGATGACCGAAATCGACTGTTTGAAATGTTGTGGCCAATACCCCGTTCTGAAGCAAGCATTGGCTACCTCCGTGACAAATTGGCAGACTTTATCATCTGTCATGAATCGCTTCCATAATCTCCAAGAGACATGATCTGGCCCCGGTGCAGTGTTTTTTGCACAATTTTTGAGCGCGTCAATACTTTCTTGAATAGAGAACTTCGTCCAATCTCTCCTTTCAAATTCTGGAATCTCCTCATACATGCTAATGTCCACTCCTCTCTCATCCGCTGCATTGTACGTCTTATGTAAAGTATCGAACAACTTTTCTTCACTGTTGCACGAATTCCCCTCATTGTCTAGAATAGCCTCCACCGCAGGCATCTTTCTCTCCCTTGTCCAAGGCATTAAATCCCATGGCCTTTTCCTATCACTCGCCATACTATGAATTTGTTTGTCAAAGTACTGGCGTCTTGCTACATGCAACGTTCTCTTCATCTTATTGCGCATTTCTCTGTTCTTGGTCCTCCATTACTTCCCATTTCATGGTACGCCTCTCTGCATTCTTCATTCCACCATTTCTTCCCATGGCGGCTTGGTTTCCTCTCTTCTGAATATGCCTCCCATGCCCTTTCGAACACAACAGACACTCTTCCATCATTGCCTCCAGGTCCTCTTCTGACCTAACTGCATCTGTGTTCATCCTCCCTACTTCTCCACATATCTGTGTCACATAATCGTCTTCCTCCTCCGACCACGCTTCGATTTTCGCTTACACCTCATCTCTGGTTCACTTCCAGAAACTGGCACCTCGATTTGTAAGGGCCTATGGTCCGACCCCCACCTTTCTCTATCATCTATTTTCACTTTGTAATGAAATCCCTCCTGATTGATAAGACCAGCTGACGCTGCGACTAAATCAATGATAGATGCCCGCGAGTTTACATCATCAGGTATTCTTGTCGGTGTTCCTCTGTTAACAGGGTGCACATATTGAATTTCCAAGTCATTAAAGGTTTCCTGGAGTCGCATGAAAGGAGAGGAGGGCCTGATTTGATTAGCCGCACCGTCATCCCATGTACGATCTTGAATGTTGAAATCCCTGCACAATGTTATACGTGGCAGAAACTCCATGATTCTTCTTAATTCATGCACCGCTGCATGTGTTTCCCCATCATTGTAGACGTTGAGGATATTGAACTCATGAGGGATACCTCTACGCGGTCTAGGGATGTGCAAGGTGACAAGTGACAAGTCACGATGTTTGATGATGTCAGACCGAAGTTGTGGTTTGTATCCATCCAGTCTCCTATTGATGTATGTGAGAACACGTCGAGTTGTTCTGGATTCATCTCTGTTGTTATATGCCTCTGTAAAAGGACGCCATGAATTGTGAAGGAGGTCCAAACGCTGTGTCTCCCTCCTTATCTTCGTGGACGGCTGCTTCCTCACTCCCTTCCACCCCGGTTCTTGGAACATAATAATAATCCACGTATCCGGCACATTTGTCCAATACGATAGAAGTGGTTTCCCAATTCTTACGCGCATTGAACGATAATATAGTTAGGTTTGTAATGACTGTGTAAGTCGCGAACGAACACTTGGTTCTGGGCGCGTTCCTATACTTCCCGGGGGGAGCATGTGTGGTGGCGTTTCGCGTAAAGACCGTGGTGTGGATTTCTTAGGTCCACTAATAAAGTTACTCCTTCTTCTCGGTGTGCTATTCATTCAGAGGATGATGGGATTTCGATGATGCGGTCTTCCCCAAGGGAGGTCGCTTGTTGGATGTTGGCGCGGCGTCTGTCACGTTTTTCTTTCTCTGCTTGCAAATCCGCTGCACGTCTTTGTTCATGCCACGGATATTGTTTTGGTGCCTCTTATATGTGCACTTGGAGGAGTCGGCTGTATGGTTGCCTTTGCAATTGATGCACTTGATATCGTGCTTGCACTCTCCCTCCCAATCTTCCTTCTTCCTTGCAGCTCCACAGCATGTAGCGAAACTGTGATGATTCTTGGTCATGTGCGGTTGACCACATCGGGCGCACAGTTCGTGACTGAGACGACACCGGGAAGTACCGTGATTCCATTTCCAGCACTCTGGCACTGGGGGACGAACTCTCTCTGCCGGGCATATTCTACCCTAATAAGTTTACCACGAATATGATATACTTTATTTACAATGTCCTTTGTGCGAGATCCACTCTTTGAATCCCATACATCAACGAAAGCCACTGCCATGTCATTTGATCCTCTAGATCTGACAACAGATGGCGTCTTAACACATTCGAGACCACAAAACTGGTCTACTGATTGCATACTTTGGATTACTTGTTCCCCAGTTAGTATATCCTCGGGGCGTTTATTGTATCTGCTAGTATAGTAGTCAAATCCCTTCAGGATTAAATGCGCTACTGATTGGGGAGAAGAGGGAAGATGTTCATCCCAGGGGACATCTCTCTCCAACGCTTTGAACAACGATTCTCTGATCAACATGAACCCTTGTTTTGACGGAACCAGATTTAAATAAAAGTGGACTACATTCTTAAATAAGCGTCCATTTTGAACCCTCATCTGCGATTTGTTGAAAACAAGATGCCTATTCATGGCATCGACGACTTTGCCCATATCCGAGAAGTATTCCGGTTGGACGATGTGCGAGTATGCAAATTGGGCGGACTTCCGATTGAGTCCACCTGTAATCCCTTGAGCAGCTTTTTGGGCCGCAAGCGCCTTGCGGGATTGCTTTGGCGCTTCTTCATTGGAACTTGGTGGCGTGTTGATGACAGGCGCCACGGCAGCAAGCGCTTCCTGCATGGTCATTTCTGGTTGCAGGTTTTTAAGTTCGATGGCCCATCTGATGGTTTCGGATGTAGCCGTAGGTGCTGCAGGTTGTTTAGCCACCTGGCATAGGACATGGGGGGGCACGTGCTTGAGGCGCGCGTGAGCGTTTAGCGAGCGTTTCGGCGCGTTTAGCGACTGCTTGAGCTCGAGTGTGGTGGGGAATCGGAGGAGGATTCTTTTTCGCTGTGGTAGCACCCCCGACTTACCTTGGGAGGTCTTACCACTCTGAGGTGGGTTCAGCGGGGCGTTACTCCCGCTCGCGTCTCTCTGTTGACCACCGGCAGCAGGAACTGCACATGGACGGGGCGTTACTCCCTAGCGTCTTTTCCCATAGCTTGCTGGCAGGAACCAGACTCGGGAAGACGGGGCGTGACTCCCGCTAGCGTCTTGTTAGTTCCCTGGTTGAAACCCCCAGGGATTTTAATTGGATTATATAACGAAATCGGTTTACCTTTAGGTGCTCCGACCTTTGAGATTTGTTGAGCAATCGGTTTAGGGACCTTGCTCACTTTGATGGGAGACGCGACTGTCGGCGAGGTGACAGCCGGATGTTGAGGAGGGGGAAGGGACTTGCCTTGGCTTTTCCCTTAGCCATGGCAGGAATTCTTGGGGGGACGGATCGACGTCCATAAGAGTCGAGGCATCTTGTTGGGGAGGAGGGGAGGAGGTTCAAACGAGACCTTTTTTAACGTTTGTTTGACGACCTTCATAAGTGGTTGCTCGTCAACTTGAATATTAGCCCACTCGGAATTGAGGATCTTCCCGAAAAAGAAGGCGATTTCTTTGGAAATGACTTCCGGGTTGGAAATCATCCTGGGCGTGACACGTGTGAGAGATCTTACGATCTCATCGAATTGGTTGCGAAGACCATACTGTTGATCTTCGGTGACCGTCCATGGTTCAGACGGTAGGTCAGGAGTCGAACTCCGAATTTCCTCATCCTCGAAATCACCTAGAATTTCCTTGGACATGGCGATCTCTTCTTCGAATTGACTAGCTGACTTCTCGCCCCTAGTCATGAAATTATCTTTCTCGCTCTCTTTCTCATTACGATACTTGAGAGCGAGCGCTTCGGCTTCGGTCATTTTTTGAACCCGAGGAGTTGTGGGCGTCTTATCCAAATCGGGTAAGGCCTCATGTTTGCGTGGAGGAGTGTGCGTGTTCCTTAACGCTGGATGGTCAAGGAGCGCTGGCGAGGGAGTGGGCATCCCGTAGGTCGTCTGTGTAAAAACTGGTTCTACAGCGGGTGGTGCAATAGGGGGAGTGACCATTTGGGCCACAGGGGGTGGGGAAGGTGTTCCAGAGACCTGAATCCTCCTCGTGTTGTTTCTCGATGGGTTCCGTCCCATCGAGACTTTCTTCATCGCTAAAATACTCGTCGTCATGCTCCTCAACTTCACTGACACACCTGAGGATACTTGGGCAGGCAGCCGAACTCTCTAGCTCCCTTTCATTCTCCTGAGAAGACGGGACAACACCTCCCATCACTTCTGTGGTTTGTGTGTTAGGAACTAGTCGTCCCTCTTTCACCGCTTGAGCTATCCCATCGGTGATGAAGTTGCCCTTAGTCTTCTTTGACTTCGTCTTGGGCTTGAGCATTTTGATCACTCCGCTCATACGAGAGCGGGTGCTGACTTTGGAGGAGGTGCTGCGGATAGAACCCGTAGGAGATGCCGGGCGCGATGGGCGGGGGTATGGTTGATCACGGTGATCAGACATATGTAATGGACGCAGAAGGGGTCGCGATCCGTGGACCAGGCGGTATCCCTAAGAAACTGGATGTATTCCTACTAAAACGCAATTCCACTACGATGTCCCAAAAGGGAAGGTGGTGGTATAAGGTCAAGAAGGAATGTTGCCCCACAGTCTCTCCCTTCCTCCCCCTCCCAGCCATCTCGTGCCATTTCGGCCGAGTCGAGCTTGTCGTTGAGTGCCTCTCAGGCCTCAGGTGCCATTCCGGCCCAAACGACGTCGCCGTCATTCACCTTCGGGACTCCGGCTACGTCAAAGCTCATCCCGGGCATCGCTGCCCCTCTCCCTCCTCTCGTGCACCGTCGCCCTCCCCTTCGGTGCTCTCATCCAAGCGGCCCCACTCGCGGGGTCCTCCTCTTCCTCCTCCGGTCCTTCCCTCTGCCTCCTCGGTATGCGGTGAGGAAGACTCTTCCATGGCACTCGATTACGAGTCCATCACTCCCCGTCCTGGCTCTCCAGCAGAGCCAACTGACGCTACAGATGAAGTCCAGGACATCATCAATTCTATCGATGAGAGTATGAATACTTTCAGATTGTTTTTAAAATCCGACTATAAGTCCATTATAGTTCAAGGTTTTCCTACCCTCATGGATTCCGACCTCGTCGAGCTCTATGAGTATTTTAGAGATGCGGTCAAGGATCTTTTTCCAGAACTTCACCCTCCCTCTCCCCGGCCTTGAGTGCTCCTGCTCCCGCAGTCGCAGCACCTCCGCCTCATGTCAACCCGCGGGACAGCCACCCGCTGAGTCAGCCAAGTCTCACCCTTGCAAGAAGGTTCGTGTCGAACCTTCTGACGTCATTAATCTGGCAACGGCCCCCAGCTATGCAGGTGGATGAGCCGGCTAAGTCCACTCCAGCGCCGGGCAAGGCGCCCATCACCCCCTTGCCCATCCCAAGTTCAAAGCGCGCACTTCCTCCTGTGAGCGCTCCCCCTGTCTCCATTGCCGCCCAGTCGGCGCCTCGCAATTCGAAGCGCCGACAAGGCAAACACACCACACACGGCGCTTCGCGCCGTGGTATCATTCTCACACCACCGAAGGACTTCCAAGGGTCACTGCGGCGTCTTTTCACTCCTGAGGTCATCAATGGCCTCAACAAAGTCCTCAAGAGCGACATCAAGTCTGATGTCGTTCTCATCATGCCTCGGTTGAAGGCAACGGCATCTGTATTGCCGCCTCCCGTGTCCCCCTCCCCACCGAAGTCTCTTTCGTGCTTAAGCACGTTCGGCGTATCTTTCCTAGCCCGAATGCCCCCATCGCGGCTACTCCCATCACGTCTACATCTTATCTCAAGATCGTGGACATCCCTCATGTGCCTGCCTCTCCCAAGGAGTGGGCGCTCAAACAATCCGAGGCACTTACTAAGGCGCTTCAATTATCTCCGGTCGGCGCTTCGCTGGCCAAACTAATCAAACACAAGCCGCGCTTTATGCGTGCTTCCCCCCATTCCGACTCATGCTGGGCATGGGTCGACATCCATGATTCCGTTTCGGGCAGCAATGCTCGGAACTTCATTTCGAAAGTTGTCGTCGTCTCAGGCGTCAACTGCCGCATCCAGGGCGCTCGCCCTCACTCCGGCTCCATTCAATGCGCTCGTTGTCAGTGCTGGGGCCACCATCAAGAACAGTGTCGCGCCAAGTGCGCGCGCTGTCCTCTATGCGGTGGGCCACATTCTGTGGCCAACCACACTACAAGCGTCAAGATCGACAAGGTCGAGGCGCGCCACTGCGTGAATTGTACTGCGGCCAAGCGCCCTGCAGACAAACGCGCCCATGCCTCTACAGACATGAAGGTTTGTCTGTTCTGGCAACATAGGTTCGATCGCACCTGGCTTAAATGCCAGTTCCCCGCGCATCGGACTTCGGAGTACAAGGCTGCTATTGCCGGGTTGGATTAGTAGGCTTGAAGGAGCAGGGAAAGGTGTGAAGGTGAACCAGGAGGGAGGCGGTAGTGGCGATGCGAATTCTTTTCCGAGGGCAAATATAGCACCTTTTTAGGTAGTCCCCTCAACATTCCAAGTTCGTATCTGGTACGTTCTAAATTCGCTGTGGGATTACGAATGCCCGTGCGCTCCGGTGCTTAAGTAGGTTGTTTGACTGTGGGTGATTCCCGGGGCCTCTTACTATATAGTACTAGTATTTTAGTTTTATCTGTAGGAGTTGATGTTTGTTTCTCTTCGAGCGCTTGACCTTGTCGCGCGGATACGATTTCGTTTGCCTCCTTTGTATAGAATGACTCCATGTATATCCTTTGAGGCTAGGAGAGGATGCCCAGGTGATGTAGAGGGCGGGGAATGCGTCATGGCACCCTTTGAACGTAGATACTGAAATATATCTCATTGATTACAAAAAAACAAAAAAAAAAAAAAAAAAACCGGGAGACCGGACAGGCCACCCCCCACTGGTTTGCTTCCCGATTAATTGGGTTCAGCATAGTTCCAGTAGTTAGTAAGGATTACCTAATCTCCAGATCCGGGCAACTGCATAAGCAACCTGGGGATCAATCTGGTAATGGCCCCTGCGAGACAAGCCTGTAATGGGCTTCTGTCACTACTGCCGACTTTGTCACCCCCAGCCGTGTAGAGGAAAAGTATGCCGAAGTGACAGCCCTGTAATGGGGTTATGTGGCATGCAACTTCGCCCAGGAGTCCAGTAATTCGGCGTGGAGCCAGTGCCTCGGCATTGGTGAACGTAGGGCATCTATAAGAGGGGGGATCCTCTTTGATAACAAGCCGACCGGGAGACCGGACAGGCCACCCCCCACTGGTTCGCTTCCCGATTAATCGGGTTCAGCATAGTTCCAGTAGTTAGTAGGGATTACCTAATCTCCGGATCTGGGCAACTGCATAAGCAACCCGGGGATCAATCCGGTAACGGCCCCTGCGAGACGGAGAGCTCGGACAGTTAAGCACGGTACCTCAGTCCATAAGGACATATTGAAACCAGCTGCCGAGTAACGGGAATCAGTTCCGGTGTGGACTGTGGACCGTAGCAGTTGATGTGGAAAACACGCAGCTGGCTCGAGAGGACACTATCCTCCGTCGTCGGACCTGGTACAGTTAAAATAGCCAGGTTTCCGGTTAAGTTGTTTCCACGGCACGGCTGAATAGGCCGGTGGGCAGAGTGGCATACTAGCCATGCGTCGCAAGACACCCCTTAGCCGAGAGGCTCATATTCATTTTCCCTTAACTACTTTTCTTTCCTTTGTTGACGATGGACTTCTTGTTGCTTCGGGGGATTGTAGAATGGACACACATGATACTCTAAAAGAGGCATATGCCCACATTACTTCCATATTCAAGGATTTCGGCCTCGTAATGGAACACTCAAAAACAGAATTGTTTAACTTCGCAGACACGCGTGGTAACAAAAATTCGCCAAACCCTAGTCTTGACCTAGGTATCGCCCCATTCACCCAAGATACTCCATGCGTCCCTAAGAATGTATGGAGATATTTGGGAATTATGTTCGATCGCAACCTTACTTTTCGCGATCATGTCAAGTTCTACTCAACCAAGTCAATTTCGGCGGTTCGCTGTATGAAATCGCTTGGAAATTCCAACAGGGGACTCACACCTAAACAAAAACGTCTCCTATATATCTCGTGCATCCAACCGATAGCGACCTTTGGTCTTCGATGTTGGTACAAACCTGGGACGAGGGCTTTCAAAACTAACCTCAAAATGCTTCGTCTCACTCACAATCAAGGGGCGCGCTGGATTACTGGCGCGTTTCGCACCTCACCCATGGGGGCAATGTCAGCCGTGGCTGGTCTCATGCCTCTCCACCTCACAATCAAGAAGTTGTTTGAGAGATCGGTTATGCATCAACACACTTCACCCACATCATCCCGTTCTTTCATTACTAGAACGGCGACAAGCCAAGGGTTCAACCCTACACCCAAACGCCTTGGAACGCAAATCCAGGACAATTCGCAAAGTCATCAAGTCTCCCCTCGACACGATGATTGATAACCCTTCATCGGAGATCTTCGACCCCCTCTCCGAACACATTAAACCTGGATATCGACTGGTAGATCGGTGTCCAGATAAAGTCAAATTCGTGATCATGCCTAAATCTAAGAAGGAACGATCCGAATATCATGAAAGATTGAATTTCGTGCCAATCAGGGAACCAAATGCCTTGCACTTATTCACAGCAGGTGTTAAACACAAGTTCGATCCAAACACGCCAGTTCCAAATCGAACACACTCGCATATATCGCTTGTCTCAATATTCAAGGGGCAGGCTATTTCGTCCAAAACAAGGGCCGCTGGAAGGCGGGTCACAGAAGAAACCATTGTCGGATGGTCCACATTTCTGGCATTGGTCAAAGCTCATCGCAAGCTCGAAAAAGGGTGGCCTATATCTAAAGTCATCATCTACACTACGTCCCAGTTGATAATCAAGAAATTGATGTCAACCAATTCCAAACCGCTTGGATCACAGCTCTCAATCGCTGTATCCCTTGCCTTCGACGCCATCGTCACAGACTTCCCAGAAGTCGACATCGAAATACGAGGCTTCAACAAATCATGGGCGATGTCACCGGTCAGCTACACGGCCGAGTCAGGGATGTTACAACCCCACGCCCATCAGGCTTACTTCAATGCGGAATCTGCTCGGACATTCACAGAGCGTTCACTTCAATTCCCTCAATCTGCTTCGTATCACTATACAAGGCAGAAAACAACGCGAGACGCCATTTCCCTATGGCAAATTGGTTTTCAAGGAGTCTGCACGCCTAGCGAGCCGCCACCACACATGCCTTCTCCGGAAGGTATAGGAACGCGCTCAGGACCTAGAGTCCGCTCGCTAGATGTGTCGCCACCAAACATGCTTCCTTCGGGGAGTATAGGTACGCGCCCAAGACTCAGAAATTCCAGTGAGATTCAGAGTTCGTCCTACCACTTCCAGTCATGCTTCAAGGGGCAGAACTGGTACGAGTTCAATGACAAGGAAGGCAATCTGGTCCTTCCCAGTCACATCCAAGGCGGTCCATGGCTCCAATCGTATCAAGGAGTTTCGGCTGCTGACAATTCACCACTACTTGCTCGCCTCATGCGAGTAGTATGCAATCATGCTCCCATTGGGGAGTACAGAGTAAGGTTCTTCCCCAAAGAACCCTACAAGTCATGCCCATGTCATCCAGGTTCTCCGGAGACTAGGCAACACATTATAATGGTTTGTCCTTGGTTCGTGAGGCGGATCAATCATTATGAGCTTGATGGAATTACTACGATACGAGGTCTAATCCTCTTCCTTCAAGACAACCCTCAAGCGTTCAGTTTCGAGCCACCGGAACTGCCACGACTAGCTGATTCTAGTTGGCCAGAATACCGCGATCAGGTACATAGGCAACGAGAAGAAGTTAACAAAAGGAGAAAAGAAAAGAAACTTTCTCCATTCGAAGGACCAATCTTCTTGCACGAGTCGATTGAATTCCTCAAACATTGGAGCGTGTGGGAGGTAGATCCATGGAGAGATATCTTCTATGCGGCGATGAGAGAGATCAAACCTGTGTCGCAGGCGGTGTTGAAGAAGGGAAGGAAGAGAATGGTTTCCTTTTTTCTTATCTATGAACGTTTCTGTTTCTATGTTTACCTCAGTGTACTTGTAGTCGGATTCCAGATGTGTTTCTCTCTTTATCTTTTTCTCTTATAGCCTTGACCTTGTCGGCTGGATACGGACTTTCTTTTGCTCCTATGTTGTTAGTTTCTCAGTGTATTCCCTTGAGCAAGGATAGGTAGTGTACAGGTGATGTAAAGTACAGGGAACGCGTCATGGCACCCTTAAGGTAGTTTTGAAATAAACTCCATTGATTACAAAAAAAAAAAAAAAAAAAAAGGCCCCTGCGAGACGGAGAGCTCGGACAGTTAAGCACGGTACCTCAGTCCATAAGGACATATTGAAAACCGGCTGCCAAGTAACGGGAATCAGTGCCAGTGTGGGTTCTTGACCATAACTGGATTTCTGTGGACCATAGCAGTTGATGTGGAAAACACGCAGCTGGCTCGAGAGGACACTATCCTCTGTCGTCGGACCTGGTACAGTTAAAAATAGCCAGGTTTCTGGTTAAGTTGTTTCCACGGCATGGCTGAAAAGGCCGGCAGGCAGTGGCATACCAAGCCATGCGTCGCAAGACACCCCTTAGCTGAGCCAAGGAATCTCAGCTGCCAATGACTCTTCGCTACTCGCGTGCCTTATACGAGTGGCCTGTCTACATGCTCCCATTGGGGAGTACAGAGTGCGGTTCTTCAAGAATGAGCCGTACAAACCCTGCCCTTGTAATCTGGACTGCCCAGAAACTCGGCAACACATCTTAATGGTCTGCCCTTGGATAGTAAGGCAGATCAATCACTATGATCTCGAAGGAATTTTCACAATACGTGGACTTATACTGTTCCTTCAAGACAATCCACAAGCATTTAGTTTCGATCCAATGGAACTTCCGCAACAAGCTGAATCAAGCTGGCCGGCCTACTGTGAGGAGGTGTACCGCAAGCGAGATTCAGAAAATGTAAGGAAGTTAGAAAAGAGACTTCCGACTAGCAAAGGGCCAATCTTCTTGCATGAGTCAATTGAGTTCTTAAGACACTGGAGAGTGTGGGAGGTGGATGATGGTTGGGAGAGTATCTTCCGGGCATCGATGATGGAGATGAAACCTGTCACAAAGGCTGTTTTGAAGAGAGGAAGAAAGAGGTTGTGTTTCTTTTTCCTTTTGTATGAACGATTTTGCTTTTACGTTTACTTAGCTGTACTTGTAACTGAATTCGAAAGACTCTTGTTATATTTCTCTTTTTCTCTTATGGCTTCAACCTCGTCAGCCGGATACGATTTCTTTTTAGCTAGGTAGAGTACAGGTGATGTAAAGTAGGGGAATGCGTCATGGCACCTTAAGTAGTATTGAAATATACTATATTGATTACAAAAAAAAAAAAAAAAAAAAAAAGGCAATGTCGGGGTGAGTCATAGTGGCAAGATACTGAAGGGCACCTACAGCATTGAGATAGGGAACTGACTTCATCTCAGCCTGATCCTCGAGTGAAGGCACAATGTCGGAGAGCTCAGAGCCAGGAGCAAGTGGAGTGGAGAGAGGATTAGCATCATCCATATTGAAGCGTTCTAGGAGCTCCTTGATGTAGTGCTCCTGAGAGAGAGAGATGGAGTGATTAGAGTGATCCTGCTTCACCTGAATGCCTAGCAGAAGTGTGGTAGACCCGAGATCACGGAGTTTGAAGTGTTTCGAGAGCTCAGAGACAGCTGAGGCCATGGCAGTGTCACTTTTCGAGACAAGAGTAATGTCATCAATGAAAACTGGCACAATGACCTTAGTGTCACCTTTGGAATAGATGTAGATGGAGCTGTCAGAGCGAAGCCTAGAGTAGCCAATGCCTTCAAGAACACTCCGGAGTTTCTTATTCCACTTTCTGGCAGCCTGCTTGAGGCCATAGAGCGATTTGCACAGCTGAAACACCATGTTAGGACTACCAATGTGATAGCCTTCTGGTTGTCTCATGTAGATCTCCTCTTCGAGTTCTTCATAAGTGAAGGCAGAAGAGATGTCGACAGAGCGCATTTTGTAGCCTTCTCTTGCTGCAAGAGCAACAATGAGGCGCAGAGAGGCAGGACGAAATGTAGGGGCAAAGACCTCAGTGAAATCGAAACCAGGGCACTGAGAATAGCCCTTGGCAACAAGACGAGCCCGGTAGCGCTCAATTGAGCCGTCAGCAAGCCTTTTCACCTTGAACACCCAGCCAGAGTTGACTACCTTCTTACCAGGAGGTAGTTTAGTGAGCTCCCAAGTCCTGTTAGCCTCGAGATTGAACATCTCAGTGTTACAAGCCTCTTTCCAGCATTCCGAGTCAGGAGACTTCATAGCTAGTCTATAAGTCCGGGGATCTGCACCCGAGACAGCACCAGCAAACTCGACTTCACAGAACTCACTGCCAACCAGTAGAGCAGCTTTGTCATCATCATCAGCATCAGCTGGAGACAAGTCAGGCTGTTTGACCTTCCACCACTGACCAGGAGGCTTCCGAACTCGCCCTGTACGTCTAGGGCCTCGAGGGGGCTCAGGAGGCACTCCAGCAGTGGGAAGAGTGACTGGGAGTGGTTGAGGAGACTGCCGAGGAGGTGTGACTGGGAGAGGAGTGGAGATGGAGTTAGAGATGGCTTCTCTTCAAGAGGAACAGCTAAAGCGACTGGAGTCTGAGGTTCCAAAGGGGCAGAAAGGGAGCTAGCATCACCCCCTTCATCTTGAAGAGGAGGCAGTCTCAGATGTGACAAAAATTCACCCAAAGAGGGCTCTGAAGTTCTCCCTTTGCATCTGAAGTCAATGGAGTGAGCAGAGATGGTGATATTGAAGCCCTTGTGTTGGGCAAGGTATAGACATGATAATAGATTGCTTCGGAGAGCTGGGACATGCAGAACTCTAGTCAACTCGACTGCTCTAGCCTCCTTTCCATTCACAACTGGCTGAAAGACCACAGATCCCACTCCCGAAGAATAGACAATAGAGTTGTCAGCTAGTCGGATGGGTATACGATGAGGGGAGTAGGACTTGAACCAATGTCAGTGAGGGGTCGTATGAGAAGTGGCCCCTGTATCTGCAAGCCAGTGGAAGTCAGCATTGAGCTGGAGAGGTGTAGAAGGCGAGGGAGATGATGAGAGATAAGGAGCACTTGCATTGCCAGCAAACTCGGACACTCGTTGCACTTTTCGGGCTCTGAGTCGAGTTAGAGCTTCCAGACTCTTCCTGAGCCTGTGTAGCCTTCTTGTAGTGAGTTCTGGGCTTTTGAGCACCTCCTGGGCGCGATTTTTCGCCCTTCGAACGTCTTGCAGTCCGCAACCTTGTAGCCTTCTCTCCCACAGAAATTGCAGGTCAGAGTTGCATTTTTGAAGCCAGAGCGAGCAGCTAAGGCCTGGGAGGAGGTAGAGGAGTCCTGAGCGCGTTTTCGGCATTGTAAGTCCTCAGTAACAAAGGCCTGGTGAATAGTGGACTTGTCTAGCTTGTCCATAAGCAGGAGAGATGAGGTAAAGGCCGAAAACTCGTCCGGGAGCGCTCTAATGAGAGCCATAGAGGCTAGCTCATCATCTAGCTCATTAAGAGTGAAGGAGGAGGGTCTGAGGTCCTTGATTTTTCGTTTAGAGCTCTCAACTCTGTTGATAAGGGACTGGAGGGACTCCTCCTCAAGTTTTCGGATGGAAAAGAGGTCATCATAGGCATTAAACCTCATGCCAGCCTTCTTCTGTCGATGTACAGCCTCTAGAGCCTCCCACATCTTCACTGGACTGTCCTGGATGCCCTGGAAGTGAATCCTTTGCTCCTGCTCAACCATGAGGTACAGCCAGCCTGCAGCCTTGTCCAAACGAGCCTCATAGGCATCCAGAGTGTCGGCCTCAGCCTGGGTGACAGGGGAAGAGGTGGAGGGGGCTTTCTGCTTGCCTGAGACAAGCCTCCAGAGCCCAGAAGCTCTCAGCCATGCCTCCATCTTCCCAGACCAGGTAGAGTAGTTCTCTCCATCGAGTTTAGCGAACGTTGGCGATCCGGAAGCCATAGGAGTCGAAATGAGGGCAGGGGAAGGGAAAGAAGTTGAAGGAAAGCAGAAGAGGATTGGGGAAGAGCTGAGGTTGTTGAATTAAACTCGTTTTGTAAGTGTTAGAAGCCAGGGCCCATAACCTGTCAAAGGTAGAATGGTAGAGTTCACAGTGGCGATCCTAATGAGCCTAGAAACGAGTCGAACGGAGTAGTATTGACAGAGTAGTCCTGTGGACAAACTGTGGACAAACTGTAAGAAGCTATATTGTGATATACTAACTTGTACTCACCTGTGGACAATCTGTAAGAAGCTAAAGGCCTCTGAAGCATCCACAGGGAAGTTCAACCATACATGACTAAGCTATCATGTGACTAACTCATCTGGATATCTCTAAGTCCACCAACCACACTTGTAGACTGCTTGCTCACACTCTAACACATATTCATTTTCCTTTGATTTCTTTTCTTTCTTTTGTAGACGATGGACTTCTTGTTGCTACGGGGGATTGTAGAATGGACACTCATGATACTCTAAAAGAGGCGTATGCCCAAATGACTTCCATCTTCAAGGACTTTGGCCTGGTTATGGAACATACAAAGACGGAATTATTCAACTTTGCGGACTCCGCCCACAATAAAAACTCACCAAACCCTAGCATCAACCTAGGTGTGGCACCTTTCACTCAAGAGTCTCCGTGCATTCCCAAAGACATGTGGAGATATCTCGGAATCATGTTTGATCGTAACTTGACCTTTCGCGATCACGTCAAGTTTTATTCTACCAAGTCAGTCTCTGCAGTTCGCTGCATGAAGTCACTTGGGAACTCCAACCGAGGATTGACACCTAAACAGAAGCGTCTCCTATACATTTCATGCATTCAACCAATAGCAACCTTCAGGCTTTGCTGTTGGTACAAACCAGGAACGAGAGCATTCAAAACCAACATTAAAATGCTTCACCTCACACACAATCAGAGTGCACACTGGATTACAGGCACATTCAGAACTTTTCCCATGGGAGCTATGTCGGCCATGGCTGGCCTTATGCCCCTACACCTCACTCTTAAGAAGCTGTTTGAGAGATCGGTCATCCACATCAACACGCTTCACCCACATCATCCCGTTCTTTCATTATTAGAGTGGAGACAAGCCAAAGGTTCAACCCTACACCCAAATGCCTTGAAACGCAAGTCCAAGACAATTCGCAAAATCATCAAGTCTCCCATTGACTTGATGATCGACAACCCTTCCTCGGAGATTTTCGACCCCCTCTCCGAACACATTAAACCTGGATATCGACTGGTAGATCAGTTTCCGGATAAAGTCAAATTTGTGCTCATGCCAAAAGCTTGTAAAGAGCGAGCCGAATATCATAATAGTTTGAATCTCGTGCCCATAAGAGAACCAAACACATTGCACTTGTTTACAGCAGGCGTAAAACACAAGTTCGATTTGAATACACCTGTTCCATCTCGAAATCACTCGCACAACTCACTTGTCTCTATTTTCAAAGGGCAAGCTATATCATCTAAAATGAGGGCTGCTGGAAGACGGGTCACAGAAGAAACAATTGTCGGATAGTCCACTTTTCTGGCATTAGTCAAAGCGCATCACAAGCTCCAAAAGGGGTGGCCTATCTCCAAGGTCACACAACGTCCCAATTGATCATCAAGAAACTGATGTCAACTAACTCTAAACTGCTTGGATCACAGCTCTCTATTGCTGTATCCCTTGCCTTCGAAGCCATTGTCACAGACTTCCCAGAAGTTGATATTGAAATATGAGGCTTCAATAAATCATGGGCAACGTCACCAGCTACTTTCTCAGCTGAATCAGGGATGTTACAACCCCTAGCTCATCAGGCATATCATAATGTGGAATCGGAATGGACATTCATGGAGCGATCTCTTTCTTTCCCTCAATCTGCCTCGTATCATTACACAAGGCAGAAAACAACGCGAGATGCCATTTCATTATAGCAAACAAGTTTTCAAGGAGTCTGCACACCTAGTGAGCCGCCACCACACATGCTCTTTCCAGAGGGTATAGGAATGCGCTCAGGACCTAGAGTCTGCTCGCTTAGTCACAAAGTGTCGCCACCACACATGCTTCCTTCGGGGAGTATAGGAACGCGCCCAAGACTTAAGAATACTGACGAGATTCACAGTTCATCCTACCATGTCCAGTCATGCTTCAAGAGTCATAGCTGGTATGAATTCAATGACAAGGAAGGTAATTCGATACTTCCAAGTCATATCCAAGGCGGTCCTTGGCTCCAAATATATCAAGGAGTCACTGCTGCCAACTCTTCGCCGTTACTCACTCACCTCATGCGAGTTGCCTGCAATCATGCTCCTATTAGGGAGTACAAAGTGAGGTTCTTTCCAAAGGAACCTTACAAAACGTGCCAGTGTAATCTCGAATCCCCAGAGACCAGGCAACACATCTTAATGGTCTGTCCTTTGTTTGTAAGGTGGGCCAACCACTATGAACTTGATGGAATCACTACAATATGAGGATTAATCCTCTTCCTTCAAGACAACCCTCAAGCGTTTAGTTTCGAGCCATCGGAACTACCGCGACTAGCTGACTCGAGTTGGCCGGCCTACCGCAAGGAGGTGTACCGCGAGCGAGAGTTAGTTAATGAAAAGAGAAAGGAACAAAAACTTTCTCCCTTAGAAGGACCAATCTTCTTGCACGAGTCGATCGAGTTCCTCAAATACTGGAACGTGTGGGAAGTGGACGAATGGAGGGATATCTTCTATGTGGCGATGAGAGAGATCAAGCCTGTGTCGCAGGCAGTGTTGAAAAGAGGACGGAAGAGATTGATTTTCTTTTTCCTTATCTATGAACGTTTCTGTTTTTATGTCTACTTAAGTGTACTTGTAACCGGACTCGAATTATTTCTTTTTTCTTCCTCTTTTTCTTTTTCTCTTTTAGCCTTGACCTTGTCGGCTGGATACGTAGTTTCTTTTGCTCCTATGTTGTTAGTCCCTCAGTGTATTCCCTTGAGCAAGGATAGGTAGTTAAGTACAGGTGATGCAAAGTACGGGGAATGCGTCATGGCACCCCTTAAGGTAGTTTTGAAATAAACTCCATTGATTACAAAAAAAAAAAAAAAAAAAGCTGGTGCATTCAGACCTTCACGGACTGCTCCCAGTTGCTTCTCACTCAGGCTACAAGTACTGGATTACCTTTATTGATGATGCTACATGTTTCCGGGCTGTCTATCTGCTTAAAGCCAAGTAAGAGGCCTTTGAAGCCTTCAAAGTCTACAAATCTTGGGCTGAGACTCAACTCGGAGTCAAACTGTGAGCTCTACAGGATGACAAGGGTGGTGAATACATGTCTAAGGCTTTCTTAAGCTTTACTGAGCTTTCTGGCATCGAGAGGAGGCATTCTACTCGAAATCGGCCTCAGCAGAATGGACTTGCTGAATGGGCTAATAGGACTATGGGTGAAAGGATCACTGCTATGCTCTCAGAATCCTGGCTACCTGCTTCTTTCTGGGGTGAATGTATCTCTTCTATGGTCCATGTCTGGAATATGCTCCCCACTGCTTCGCTCTCAGGCTCTACTCCCTTCCCATCGCTTCTTGACCTCTTACCACCACCTTCCTCATTTGGACTGTGGTCTCTTGTCGTCTTCAAGCCCTCCTCAGCATGTCTTGCAAGCCCTCAAAGCCCCGCAAGCCTTCACAACCCCCTTCCCAGCTGTCTCGTGCTATTTCGGCCGAGTTGAGCTCATCGTTGAGCACCACTCAGGCCTCAGGTGCCACTTCAGCCCAAACGATGTCGACAAACCCTTTCGAGGCATTGGCAACATCAAAGCTCATCCCGGGCATCGCTGCCCCTCAACCTGCGAGAGTGGAGAGGCCTAGCCTCCCCTCGCCCTCTCCATTTGACTTTGGACTGATTAGAAGTGCAAACATTGGTCCTCCCTCCTCCCGTGCACCATCGCCTTCGCCGTCGGTACTCTCATCCAAACGGCCCCACTCACGGGGGTCCTCATCATCCTCCTCCGGCCCTTCTCTCGCTGCCTTCTCGGTATGCGATGATGAAGACACCTCCATGGTGCTCGACTATGCATCAGTCACCCCTTGTGCTGGTTCTCCAGTACAAGAATCAATTTCTACGGGTGCTACAGTGGACGTACAGGAACTTCTCACTAGCATTAACACTGCTATTGAAATTATCCAGGTCTTTACGGCAGACACACTCGCACAAGACCTACTCAAAGAATACCCGACACTTATGGATCCTGACATTGTCAGGATTCGTGAGTATTTTCAATCTGAAGTTAAGGACCTTTCTCCCGTCCTTCTCCCTCTCCTCTCCTCGGCTTTGAGTGCTCCTGCGCCTGCAGTTGCAGCACCTCTGCCTCATGTTATTCCGTGGGACACACAGCCACCCGCTGAGTCAGCCAAATCCCATCCTCGGAAGAAGGTTTGTATCGAACCATCTGACGTCACTCCCTCGGCAACGGCCCCACCGGTTATGCAGGTGGATGAGCCAGCCACTCCACCTCCAGCGTCTGGGAAGGCGCCCACCAAACCCCTTCCCATACCAAGTTTGAAGCGTGTGCCTGAACCTAAAGGCGCCTCAGCTGTTTCCTTCCGCACTCCCTTGATGCCTTGCAAGAGGCACCAAGGCAAGCACACCGCACACGGCGCTTCGCGCTGTGGTATTATACTCACACCTCCCGCCGGCTCTTCAGTAACGGTGGAGTCCTTCTCCCCTGGGGTTCTTAACAACCTCAATCAAGTCCTTCGGAGTGATGTTAAGTCGAATGTTACTCTCACTCATGCAACGGTCGATGGCAACGGCATATTTCTTGCTGCCTCCCGTGTCCCCACTGCCGCCAAAATTCAGTTCGTGCTCAAGCACGTTCAGCGCACATTCCCGAACAAGGCCAACCCCTGTTAGAGTGTGAGCAAGCAGTCTACAAGTGTGGTTGGTGAACTTAGAGATATCCAGATGAGTTAGTCACATGATAGCTTAGTCATGTATGGTTGAACTTCCCTGTGGACGCTTCAGAGGCCTTTAGCTTCTTACAGTGTATCCACAGGTGAGTACAAGTTAGCAGAACTCAATATAGCTTCTTACAGTGTATCCACAGGATTGCTCACTCAGTTCTACTCCGTTCGACTCATTTCTAGGCTCGTTAGGATCGCCACTGCGAACTCTATCATTCTACCTTTAACAGGTTATGGGCCCCGGCTTCTAACGCTTAAAAGACGAGTTTTACTTCAACAACCTCAGCTCTTCCCCAACCCTCTTCTGTTTTCCTTCAACTTCTTTCACTTCCCCTGCACTCAAATCGACATCTATGGCCTCCACATCGCGCACACATACTCCCTACACCTGGGAGACCGTTTCTATGCGTTGTGACGCGTCCCCGACGTCTCAGAGAGCCTCTACATCCACTACAAATGCTACTGGCAAGCAAAAGCCCTCCCCACACACTCTGGGACCGATTTCTGGCCCTGAAAACGCGCCAAACACGTGTAGCTTCTGTGGGAGGGTTGGGCACATATCTAGGAGCTGTAGAAAGCGAAAGAACGCGAGAAAACGCGCCCAGGAGCACTCTAGACTCTCCAGAACTCCAGGAATGCATCCCAGAGGTAATGTCAAAGGGCCATCTGGTCAACTCAGTGGGATAGGTGCAGCTCTTCCAGCTGTCAAGACACCACCCACTCCTTCTGGGAATGCTTCTACTGGTTCTACCTCTTCTGGCCTGGATTTTCCGCTCAGAGCTTCTGCTCTCAATGCCTTTTCCTCTCCCTCATCATGTTCCCTACCATCCACACCTCTCCAGCTCGATGCCGACTTCCACTGGCTTGCTGACACTGGGGCTACATCTCATATGACCCCTCACAGACACTGGTTCAAGTCCTACTCCCCTCATCGCATTCCTATCCGCTTAGCCGACAACTCTATTGTACGTCTCTTGGAGATTGTGGAAGCGATTTGCAACAGATGACAAAGTCTGTCAATTCGTCACAAACATAGCCAACGCCTGTTTTGACATAGGATACTGGCCGCAACATTTCAAGCAATCAATTTCGGTCATCATTCCGAAACCTGGTAAACCATCTTACGACAAAGCCAAGTCATTCAGGCCTATCGTTCTACTCAACACAATAGGTAAACTTATTGAGAAAACGATCGCGTGGCAGCTTCAATTTGAGAGCATTGAAGCAGGCGTAATTTATCCTTGTCAAACAGGGGGTATCCTCCAGAGATCAGTAGAGGATGCAGCAGTCGCACTAACACATCATGTTCATACGGCGTGGGCAAGTAAAAAGGTAACATCAGTTTTGGCTTTCGATATAGCACAATTCTTTCCTTCTTTAAATCATAACGTTCTTTCTGAAATCTTCAAACATTTCGGTTTTTCGACTAGTGTAGTTTCCTTTTTCTCCAATTATCTAGTAGGAAGAAAAACACAATATTCAATAGACAATGTCACTTCTCCATTATTTGATAGTAATGTAGGTGTCGGACAGGGTAGCGCACTATCTCCAATTCTTTTGGCTTTGTATATAGCGCCATGTTTTCATTTATTGGACAAATGGGTCAGAGACGTGGAGGACCACATTCATTTTCCTTTAACTTCTTTTCTTTCTTTTGTAGATGATGGACTTCTTATTGCTACGGGGGATTGTAGAATGGACACACATGACTCTCTAAAAGAGGCGTATGCCCAAATAACATCTATATTCAAGGATTTCGGCCTTATTATGGAACATTCAAAGACAGAATTATTCAACTTTGCGGACTCCGCCCGCAACAAAAATTCGCCAAACCCCAACATCAACCTGGGAATAGCCCCCTTCACCCGTGAATCTCCATGCGTCCCCAAAAATGTGTGGAGATATCTCGGTATCATGTTTGATCGCAATCTAACTTTCCGCGATCACGTCAAGTTTTATTCCACCAAGTCAGTTTCTGCAGTACGCTGTATGAAAATGCTTGGAAACTCAAACAGAGGACTTACGCCTAAACAAAAACGTCTTCTATATATTTCATGCATACAACCAATAGCGACCTTTGGTCTTCGTTGCTGGTACAAACCTGGGACGAGGTGTTTCAATACTAACCTCAAGATGCTTCGTCTCACACACAATCAAGGGGCGCGCTGGATTACAGGCGCGTTCAGAACTTCTCCTATGGGAGCCATGTCGGCCGTGGCTGGCCTTATGCCCCTCCACCTCACACTTAAGAAGCTGTTTGAGAGATCGGTTATCCGCATCAACACGCTTCACCTGCACCACCCTGTTCTTTCGCTACTAGAGCAGCGACAAGCCAAGGGTTCAACCCTACATCCAAACGCCTTGGAACGCAAGTCCAAGACAATCCGCAAAGTCATCAAGTCTCCCATCGACTCGGTGATTGATAACCCTTCCTCGGAGATCTTCGGCCCCCTCTCCGAACACATCAAACCTGGACATCGACTGGTAGATCGATGCCCAGACAAAGTCAAATTCGTGCTCATGCCAAAGCCTCGTAAAGAGCGAGCCGAATACCACAACAACCTGAACCTGGCACTCATCAGGGAACCAAATGCTCTGCACCTGTTTACAGCCAGAGTAAAACACAAGTTTGACCCAAATACACCCATTCCGTCTCAAACTCACTCGCATATAGCACTCGTCTCTATTTTCAAGGGACAAGCCATTTCATCCAAAACAAGGGCTGCCAGAAGGCGGGTCATGGAAGAAACAATTGTTGGATGGTCAACATTTCTGGCATTAGTCAAAGCTCATCGCAAGCTCCAAAAAGGATGGCCAATCTCAAAGGTTGTCCTTTACACCACGTCCCAGTTGATTGTCAAGAAATTGATGTCAACTAATTACAAACTGCTCGGATCACAGCTCTCAATTGCTGTATCCCTTGCCTTCGACGCCATCGTTACAGACTTCCCAGAGGTCGATATAGAAATACGAGGCTTCAATAAATCATGGGTGAAGTCACTGGCTGCTGTTTCAGCCGAGTCGGGGATGCTTCAACCCCTCGCTCATCAGGCATACTATAATGCGGAATCTGCTCGGACATTTACAGAGCGATCACTTTCTTTCCCTCAATCTGCCTCCTACCACTACACGAGGCAGAAAACAACACGAGATGCCATTTCCCTATGGCAAACCGATTTTCATGGAGTCTGCACGCTTAGTGAGCCGCCATCATACATGCTCTCTCCAGAGGGTATAGGAACACGCTCAGGACCTAGAGTCCGCTCGCTAGATGTGTCGCCACCAAACATGCTTCCTTTGGGGAGTATAGGTACATGCCCAAGACTCAGAAATTCCAGTGAGATTCAGAGTTCATCCTACCACTTCCAGTCATGCTTCAAAGGGCAGAACTGGTACGATTTCAATGACAAAGAAGGCAATTTGGTACTTCCGAGTCACATTCAAGGCAGCCCATGGTTCCAAATGTATCAGGGAGTCACCGCCGCACACACTTTGCCGCTATTCACTCGTCTTATGCATGTAGCCTGCAACCATGCTCCAATCGGGGAGTACAGAGTGAGATTCTTTCCTAATGAACCTTACAAACCATGCCCTTGTCATCTTGGTTCACCGGAGACAAGGCAACATATTTTGATGGTCTGCCCTTTCTATGTAAGGCAGACCAATCATTACAAGCTTGATGGAATTACCACGATACGAGGATTAATCCTTTTCCTTCAAGACAACCCTCAAGCATTTAGTTTCGAACCACCGGAACTGCCGCGACTAGCAGACTCGAGCTGGCCGGCCTACCGAAAGGAGGTGTACCACGAGTGAGAGCTTGTTAATGAAAAGAGAAAGGAGAAGAAACTTTCTCAATTAGAAGGTCCGATCTTCTTGCATGAGTCGATCGAGTTCCTCAGACATTGGAACGTGTGGGAAGTGGACGATTGGAGGGATATCTTCTACGTGGCAATGAGAGAGATCAAGCCTGTGTCGCAGGCGGTGTTGAAAAAAGGACGGAAAAGATTGATTTTCTTTTTCCTTATCTATGAACGTTTCTGCTTTTACGTTTACTTAAGTGTACTTGTAACCGGACTCGAATTGTTTTCTTTTTCTTTTGCCCTTTCTCTTTTAGCCTTGACCTCGTCAGCTGGATACGTAGTTTCTTTTGCTCCTATGTTGTTAGTTTCTCAGTGTATTCCCTTGAGCAAGGAGAGGTAGTGTACAGTTGATGTAAAGTACGGGGAACACGTCATGGCACCCTTAAGTAGTATTGAAATATATTACATGATTACAAAAAAAAAAAAAAAAAAAGAGGTGAGAGGGGAGGAGTTAGCTGGATACCCAGTCAACGGCCTAGAAGCTGAAGGCGTCCTGAAACGAGATGCCGCCAGAATGTCGAGTTGTTCCTCAACTCGACCCGCCGCCTGTAGCAGAGCACGTCCAACCTGAGAGTTGAACATACCCTGCAGAATATCTTCATCGTCGGACCAGTCACCGGAATCGTCATGATCCCCGCTGATATCCATAGCAAAAGTTGACGTGGCCAGTGCCTCATGGGTGAGTGGCGACATCATTTGGGCCAGAATGGCACCTGAGGCCTGAGCAGCACTCAACGACAAGCTCGACTCGGCCGAAATGGCGTGAGATGGCTGGGAAGGGGGCTGTGATGACTTGCTAGGTTTGTGAGGCATGTTGAAGAGGGCTTATTGACGATGAGAGACCACTGTCCAAAAGAGGAAGGTGGTGGTAAGAGGTCAAGAAGCAATGGTCTTTATTCAAATCCTTAGTAGTGTACTTGTATATGAATGGAACATTTTTCTCATTTAGTTTTTTCTGTATCCTTGTTGTTCCAGGCTTTGTAGTGTAACGGGGTCTATGACCCTGTGATGCAGCAGTCTGCATATGGGCACCCCTTAATAAATTTTGACTTAAACAAAAAAAAAAAAAAACTTAAGTATACGTAAAAACAGAAACGTTCATAGATAAGGAAAAAGAAAATCAATCTCTTCCGTCCTCTTTTCAACACTACCTGCAACACAGGCTTGGTCTCTCTCATCGCCGCATAGAAGATATCCCTCCATTCACACTTCCCACACGTTCCAGTGTCTGAGAAACTCGATCGACTCATGCAAGAAGATCAGTCCTTCTAAGGGAGAAAGTTTTTGTTCTTTTCTCTTTTCATTAACTAACTCTCGCTCGTGGTACACCTCCTTACGGTAGGCTGGCCAGCTCGAGTCAGCTAGTCGTGGTAGTTCCGATGGCTTGAAACTAAATGCTTGGGGGGTTGTCTTGAAGGAAGAGGATTAATCCTTGTATTGTAGTGATTCCATCAAGCTCATAATGGTTGGCCCATCTTACATACAAGGGACAGACCATTAAGATGTGTTGCCTGGTCTCTGGGGATTCGAGATGACACTGGCATGCTTTGTAAGGTTCCCTTGGAAAGAACCTCACTCTATACTCCCTGATTGGAGCATGATTACAAGCTACTCGCATGAGGTGAGCGAGTAACGGCAAAGAGTTGGCAGCAGTGACTCCTTGATATGTTTGGAGCCCTACCAGACTCACTACCAGTTTCTAATGACTCGTCATCACACTCAGGACTGCCACCTCTACAAGATGAAGGGGGTGATTATCACTCCCTCCCTGCTTGTCCTAAGACTCCCATTCCATCCGCTTCAGTTCCTCCTGAAGAGAAGCCAGATCTCACCTCTTTCCATCACCTTCCTCTTTTGGACCATGGTCTCTCGTCATCTTCAAGCCCTCCTCAGCGTGTCTTGCAAGCCCTCAAAGCAATGCAAGTCTTCACAACCCCCTTCCCAGCTGTCTTGCGCCATTTCAGCTGAGTCAAGCTCGTCATCGAGAGCCGTTCAGGCCTCAGATGCCATTCTGGCCCAAATGACATCACCATTCACCTTTGAGGCACCGGCCATATCAAGACTCATTCCAGGCATCGCTGCCCTCCAACCTGCGAGTGCGGAGAGGCCTAGCCTCCCCTTGCCTGCTCAAGTCCAACTAGAGACTGTGGCTTCACAGTCCCTCCCCTCTCTCATGCACCATCACCTTTCCCTTCGGTGCTCTCAACTAAGTGGCCCCACTCGCGGGTTCCTCATCCTCCTCCTCCGGTCCTTCCCTCGCTGCCTCCTCGGTAGGCAGTGAGAAAGACTCTTTCATGGTGCTCGACTATGCATCAGTCACTCCACGTGCTGGAACTCCAGTACATGAACTCACTCCTATGGATGCTACTACGTCCGTACAATTCCTCATTCAGCGATAGAAGATTCTGTCATTACATTTAAAGAATTTGCCAACGAAAAATTCCAGGCAAATGTACTCGCTCAATTCCCTGAACTTATGGATGGCGACATTGTCAGCCTCCGTGAGTACTTCATTGACAAGGTAAAGGAGATTTTTTTTTTTTTTTTTTTTTTTTTTTTTTGTAATCAATGGAGTTTATTTCAAAACTACCTTAGGGGTGCCATGACGCGTTTCCCGTACTTTACATCACCTGTACTCTACCTTTCCCAGCCCACGGGATTACATTGAGAAACTAACAACATAGGGCAAAAAGAAAGTCCGTATCCAGCCGACAAGGTCAAGGCTATAAGAGAAAAAGAAAAGAAAACAAAACAATTCGAGTCCGGCTACAAATACACTTAAGTAAACGTAAAAACAGAAACGTTCATAGATAAGGAAAAAGGAAATCAATCTCTTCTGTCCTCTTTTCAACACCACCTGTGACACAGGCTTGATCTCTCTCATCGCTGCATAGAAGATATCCCTCCATTCATCTATCTCCCACACACTCCAATGTCTTAGGAACTCGATCGACTCATGCAAGAAGATCGGTCCTTCTATGAGAGGAAGTTTTCTTTCTTTCCTCTTTCCGTTGGCTAACTCTCGCTCACGGTATACCTCCTTTCGGTAGGCCGCCAGCTCGAATCGGCGAGTCGCGGTAGTTCCGGTGGTCGAAACTGAACGCTTGAGGGTTTCTGAAGGAAGAGGATAAGACCTCATATCATAGTGATTCCTTCCAGATCATAGTGGTTAGTCCGCCTTACAAATAATGGGCAGACCATGAGAATGTGTTGCCTTGTCTCCGGCGAAACGAGGTGACATTGACAGGGTTTGTAAGGTTCATTTGGAAAGAACCTTACTCTGTACTCCCCAGTGGGAGCGTGATTGCAAGCCACTTGCATAAGACGAGCGAGTAGCGGTGAAGAGTGGGCAGCTGTGACTCCTTGATACATTTTGAACCACGGACTGCCTTGAATGTGACTTGGAAGTACCAAATTGCCTTCCTTATCATTAAAATCATACCAGTTCTGCCCTTTGAAGCATGACTGGAGGTGGTAAGATGAACTCTGAATCTCGTTAGAATTTCTGAGTCTTGGGCGCGTACCTATACTCCCCGAAGAGAGCATGTGTGGTGGCGACACATCAAGTGAGCGGACACTAGGTCCTGAGCGCGTTCCTATACCCTCCGGAGAGAGCATGTGTGGTGGCGGCTCGCTAGGCGTGCAAACTCCTTGAAAATCAGTTTGCCACAAGGAAATGGCATCTCACATTGTTTTCTGTCTCGTGTATTGATACGAGGCAGATTGAGGGAAGGAGAGGGATCGCTCCGTGAAAGTCCGTGCTAATTCCGCGTTATGATATGCCTGTTGGGCGAGGGGTTGTAACATCCCCGACTCGGCTGAGAAGGCAGCCGGTGACGTCGCCCATGATTTATTGAAACCTCGTATTTTGATATCGACTTCTGGGAAGTCCGTGACGATGGCGTCGAAGGCAAGAGATACAGCAATTGAGAGCTGTGATCCGAGCGGTTTGGAGTTAGTTGACATCAATTTCTTGACGATCAACTGGGACGTGGTATAGAGAATGACCTTGGAAATAGGCCATACCTTTTGGAGCTTGCGATGAGCTTTAATTAATGCCAGGAAGGTGGACCATCCGACAATTGTTTCTTCCGTGACCCGCCTTCCGGCGGCCCTTGTTTTAGATGAAATGGCTTGTCCCTTGAAAATAGAGACAAGCGCGATGTGCGAGTGATTACGAGATGGAACAAGTATGTTCGAGTCGAATTTGTGTTTTACTCCAGCTGTGAACAGGTGTAGAGCGTTTGGTTCCCTGATGGGCACGAGATTCAGGTTTCTATGATATTCGGCTCGCTCTTTGTGAGGTTTTGGCATGAGCACGAATTTGACTTTGTCTGGGCATCGATCTACCAGTCGATGTCCAGGTTTGATGTGTTCGGAGAGGGGGTCGAAGATCTCCGAGGAAGGGTTGTCAATCACTGAGTCGATGGGAGACTTGATGACTTTGCGTATTGTCTTGGATTTGCGTTCCAAGGCGTTTGGGTGTAGGTTGAACCCTTGGCTTGTCTCCGTTCAAGTAATGAAAGAACGGGGTGGTGCGGGTGAAGCGTATTGATGCGGATGACCGATCTCTCAAACAGCTTCTTAAGTGTGAGGTGGAGGGGCATAAGGCCAGCCACGGCCGACATGGCTCCCATAGGAGAAGTTCTGAACGTGCCTGTAATCCAGCGCGCCCCTTGATTGTGTGTGAGATGAAGCATCTTGAGGTTAGTATTGAAACACCTCGTCCCAGGTTTGTACCAGCAACGAAGACCAAAGGTCGCTATTGGTTGTATGCATGAAATATATAGAAGACGTTTTTGTTTAGGCGTAAGTCCTCTGTTTGAGTTTCCAAGCATTTTCATACAGCGTACTGCAGAAACTGACTTGGTGGAATAAAACTTGACGTGATCGCGGAAAGTTAGATTGCGATCAAACATGATACCGAGAATCTCCACACATTTTTGGGACGCATGGAGATTCACGGGTGGGGGCTATTCCCAGGTTGATGTTGGGGTTTGGCGAATTTTTGTTGCGGGCGGAGTCCGCAAAGTTGAATAATTCTGTCTTTGAATATTCCATAATAAGGCCGAAATCCTTGAATATAGATGTTATTTGGGCATACGCCTCTTTTAGAGAGTCATGTGTGTCCATTCTACAATCCCCCATAGCAATAAGAAGTCCATCATCTACAAAAGAAAGAAAAGAAGTTAAAGGAAAATGAATGTGGTCCTCCACGTCTCTGACCCATTTGTCCAATAAATGAAAACATGGCGCTATATACAAAGCCAAAAGAATTGGAGATAGTGCGCTACCCTGTCCGACACCTACATTACTATCAAATAATGGAGAAGTGACATTGTTTATTGAATATTGTGTTTTTCTTCCTACTAAATAATTGGAGAAAAAGGAAACTACGCTAGTCGAAAAACCGAAATGTTTGAAAATTTCAGAAAGAACGTTGTGATTTAAAGAAGGAAAGAATTGTGCTATATCAAAAGCCAAAACTGATGTTACCTTTTTACTGGCCCACACCGTACGAACATGATGTGTTAGTGCGACTGCTGCATCCTCTACTGATCTCTGGAGAATACCCTCCGTTTGACAAGGATGGATGACGCCAGCTTCGATGCTTTCAAACTGAAGTCATCGCGCGATCATTTTCTCGATAAGTTTCCCCATCGTGTTGAGTAGGATGATCGGCCTGAATAATTTGGCCTTATCGTAAGAGGGTTTGCCAGGTTTCGGAATAATGACCGAAATTGACTGTTTGAAATGTTGTGGCCAGTATCCTGCGTCAAAGCAGGCATTGGCTATGTTCATGACGAATTGACAGATTTTGTCATCTGTTGTAAATCGCTTCCACAATCTCCAAGATACATGGTCTGGCCCCGGTGCAGTATTCTTTACACAATTCATGAGCGCGTCGTGGTATTCTTGAACAGAGAACTTCACCCAATCTCTCTCTTCAAATTTTGGTATCTCTCTATGCATACTGTTGACATTCACTGCTCGATCATCCGCCGCATTGTATGTGTTATGAAGTGTTTCAAACAACTTCTCCTCGCTGTTGCATAAATTTCCCTCGCTATCCAATATGGCTTCTACCACCGGCATCTTTCTCTCTCTAGTCCACGGCATCAAGTCCCATGGTCTCTTCCTATCACTCGCCATACTCTTGATTTGTTTGTCAAAGTACTGGCGTCTTGCTATGCGCAAAGTCTTCCTCATCTTATTACGCATTTCTCTATTTCTAGGTCCACCGTTTTCCCCCATCTCCCGGTACACATCTTTACACTCTCCATTCCACCATTTCTTCCCATGGCGACTTGGTTTTCTTTCCTCTGAATATGCCTCCCATGCTCTTTCAAATACGACAGACACCCTTCCCATTATCGCATCCAAGTCTTCCGCTGACCCAGCTGCATCCACTTTCATACTGCCTATTTCCCCGCATATTTGTGTTACATAGTCATCCTCTTCTTCTGACCACGCTTCGATTTTCCTTTTGCATCTCATTTCCGGCTCGCTTCCTGAGACTGGCACCTCAATCTGAAGAGGACGGTGGTCCGATCCCCATCTTTCTCTATCATCCACCTTCACCTTGTAGTGGAATCCATCTTGATTGATCAATGCAGCTGACGCCGCTACTAGATCTATGACCGATGCCCGCGAATTCTCATCATCTGGCACTCTCGTTGGAACCCCTCTGTTGATAGGGTGTACATACTGAATTTCCAAGTCAGTGAACATTTCTTGGAGTCGCATATAAGGAGAGGAGGGTCTTATTTGGTTAGCCGCTCCTTCATCCCATGTACGATCTTGGATATTGAAGTCCCCTGCGCACAATGATATCCGTGGCAGTGTTTCAGTAATCCTAATCAGTTCATGCACTGCTGCATGTGTTTCTCCGTCATTGTAGACATTGAGAATGTTGAACTTGTGAGGTATGTTTCTACGAGGTTGAGGAATATGCAATGTGACTAACGATAGATCACGATGCTTGAGAATGTCAGACCGGAGTTGTGGTTTGAATATATCCAGTCTTCTATTGATGTATGTGAGGACTCGTCGAGCAGTTCTGAATTCATCTCTATTGTTGAACGCCTCTGTGAAGGGACGCCATGAATTATGAAGGGGAGGACCATATGCCGTATCTCCCTCCTTGTCTTTGGTAGAAGGTTGCTTTCTCACTCCTCTCCACCCCGGTTCCTGGAACATAATAATATCCACATATCTGGCACACTTGTCCAAAACGATAGAAGTGGTCTCCCAACTTTTACGCGCGTTGAATGATAATATAGTTAAGGTTTGTAATGACCGTGGTGCAGACTTTTTAGGTCCGCTAATAAGATTATTGCTTTCTTCCATTGTATTATTCATTCGGAAGATGATGGGATTTCGATGATGCGATCTTCTCCAAGGTTGATCGCTTGTTGGACGGTTTCACGACGGCGGTCGCGTTTGGCCCTCTTCATTTCCATATCCGAGGCACGTCTTTGATCATGCCACGAACTATTGTTTTGGTGCCTCTTGTATGTGCACTTGGAGGAGTCGGCTGTGTGGTTGCCTTTGCAGTTAATGCACTTAATGTCGTGCTTGCATTCTCCATCCCAATCTTCCTTTTTCCTCGCAGCTCCGCAACATGTGGCGAAACTGTTGTGATTCTTGGTCATGTGTGGTTGACTGCACCGGGCGCACAGCTCATGGCTAAGGCGACACCGGAATGTACCGTGATTCCATTTCCAGCATTTCTGACACTGGGGGACGAACTCTCTCTGGCGAGCATACTCTACTCTAATAAGTTTACCGCGAATGTGATATACTTTATTTACAATGTCTTTAGTGCGAGATCCTGTTTTGGAATCCCATACATCTACAAAAGCCACTGCCATGTCATTTGATCCTCGAGATCTGACAACGGAAGGAGTTTTAACACATTCGAGACCACGGAACTGATCTACCGACTGCATACTTTGAATGACTTGTTCGCCATTAAAATGTCCTCTGGGCATTTATTGTATCTACTCGTGTAGTAATCGAAGCCTTTAAAAATCAAATGGGCTACCGATTGAGGTGGAGAAGGGAGATGTTCCCCTTCAGGGACATCTCTCTCCAACGCTTTGAACAATGATTCTCTGATCAACGTGAACCCTTGTTTAGACGGAACTAAGTTCAAGTAAAAGTGAACTACATTTTTAAATAAACGGCCATTCTGAACCCTCATCTGCGATCTGTTGCATACGAGATGCCTGTTCATGGCATCGACGATTTTGCCCATATCCGAAAAATGTTCCGGTTGGATGATGTGGGAATACCCAAATTGAGCAGACTTCCGATTGAGTCCACCCGTGATTCCTTGAGTGGCTTTTTGAGCCACTAGCGCCTTGCGTGTCTGCCTAGGCACCTCTTCATCTGAACTTGGTGGCATGCTCACAATGGGTGCCACCACTTTAAGCGCGTCCTGGATTGTCATCTCGGGACACTGCTTCCTTACTTCTATCGCCCATTGAATGGTTTTGGCTGTGGCCATGGGTGCTATGATGGGAGGCGCTGCAGGCTTCTTAGCCGCCTGAGCATATGAGAAGGGGGCACGCACTGTGGGAGCACGTGATGTGTTGTTTCTTGCTGCGGAGCTCTTTGCAAAAGCCACCGCGTGAGTATGATGAGGAACGGGAGGGGGAAACCTTTCCGGATTGGCTGTGGTAGCACCCCCGGCCTTACCTTGGGGTGCCTTACCACTCTTAGGCGGGTTCTGCGGGGCGTTACTCCCGCTAGCGTCTCTGTCATTACCGGCAGCAGGAACTGCATCGGTAGACGGGGTGTTAATCCCGCTAGCGTCTCTTCCCATAACTTGCTGGCAGGGACCAGACTCGGGAATACGGGGCATTACTCCCGCTTGCGTCTTATTAGTTTCTCCCTGTTTGGAATCCACAGGGAGCTTGGTTGGGGCATAGGAAGAAATAGGCTTACCTTTAGGTGCGCCTAATTTGGGAGCATATTGAGTGATAGGTTTGGGGACCTTACTCACTTTGATTGGTGATGCGACTATCGGCGAGGTGATAGCCGGATGTTGGAGGGGAGTGGGGAGGGGAGTCGCTTTGGCTTTACCTTTGGCCTTGGCGGGAATGCGAGCTGGTGACGGGTCGACTTCCATGGGAATCGACGCGATTTGTGGGAGAGGTTGGGGAGTTGGTTTGAATGATACCTTTTTAACCGTTTGCTTGATGATAGATTTGAGGGACTCTCCGTCTACCTTTACGTCTGCCCATTTGGAGTTGAGGATTTTACCGAAGAAATAGGCGATTTCCTTAGAAATGACCTCAGGGTTGGAGATCATTCGGGGTGTGACACGGGAGAGACCTGAATAGATCTCATTGAAGTTGGTGCGAAGACCTTCTTGTTGGTCTTCGGTTATCGTCCACTCTTCGGACGGAAGGTCGGGCGTAGAGCTCCGAATCTCATCATCATCGAAGTCACCAAGAGCCTCCTTCGACTGCTTGATTCCCTCCTTGAATTGATTGGCCGACATTTGATTGCCGGTCATGATCTGATCGCCTTCGCTATCTCTAGCCTCTCGGACTTTGAGCGCGAAAGCTTTGGCTTCAGTTATTTTCATAACCCGGGGTGTGGTGGGCGTCTTGTCCAGATCGGGCAAGGCCTCGTGTGAACGGGGAGGTGTATGCGTGTTCCTTAACGCTGGGTGGTCAAGGAGTGCTTCGGAGGGAGTGGGGATCCCGTATGTCGACGTTTGCTTCGAGGAGGTCTCTACAGCAAATGTTGAGAGGAGTGGGGTGACCAATAGGGCCATTGGAGGGGTGGGGAAGTCTTTCCAAAGACTTTTGTCTGATTGACTTTGTACGGCGGGCTCTATTCCGTCGTCTTCTTCTTCGTCACTGCTCTCCTCAACCTTCTCATCTTCTTCTTCAGCAGTAATCTGTTTGATCATTTGAGCGATAGGGCCAGTGCTTACTATCTCTCTCTCGCTTTCCTGTGAAGATGGGATGACCTCACCCATCTTTCCTTTGATTTGTTCGTTAGGGACCAATTGTCCCTCTTTCACCGCCTGAGCTAACCCCTCGGTGATGAAATTCGCTTTAGTCTTGTGTGACTTAAAGGATGGCTTAAGAGCTTTGACGACTCCACGAAGTCGGGAGCGAGTGGATGCTTTTGAGGATATGCTGCGGACTGAGCCCGAAGGTGATGCCGGGCGCGATGGGCGGGGGTATGGTTGATCATGGTGATCAGCCATGTGTGAGAAAACGCTAGGGGGTCGCAATCCGTGGACCAGGCGGTATCCCTAAGAAAGTGTATGTATTCCTGCTAAAAAAACGCTTGTCCACACCAAAGTCCCAAGTAGGAAGGTGGTGGTTAAAGGTCAAGAAGGATGAAGGTAAAGGAGATTTCCCCCATCCTTGCCCCTTTCCTCCCCCTGGCTCTGAGTGCTCTTGTGCCCACAGTCGCAGCACCTCTGCCTCATGTCATTCCGCAGGATGCACAGCCATCCACTGACAAATCCAATTCCCATCCGCGTAAGAAGGTTCGCATCGAACCATCTGACGTCACTCTGTCAGCAATGGCCCCACTGGCTATGCAGGTGGATGAGCCGGCCGGTCCACCTCCAGCATCTGGGAAGGCGCCTACCAAACCCCTTCCCATACCAAGTTCCAAGCGCACGCCTGAGCCTAAGTGCGCCCCCCCTGTTTCCTTCAGCACTCCTTCGGCACCTTGTAAGAGGCATCAAGGCAAGCACACTGCACACGGCGCTTCGTACCATGGAATCATCCTTACACCTCCAGCCAGCTCCTCTGTGATGGCTGAGTCTTTCTCCCCCGGGGTTCTCAACAACCTCAATCAAGTCCTCAGGAGTGACGTTAAATCAAACGTCACTCTCACTCATGCAACAGTAGATGGCAACGGCATATTCTTAGCTGCCTCCCATGTCCTCACTGCTGCCGAAATCCAGTTCATGCTCAAGCACATTTGGCGAACATTCCCGAACAAATCCAATCCTATTGTTCAAACCCCGCCATGTTAACTTCTTACCTCAAGATCGTTGACATCCTCACATCCCCGCTTCACCTAAAGAGTGGGCATCCAAACAACACGAGGCATTCATGTTTGCACTCAACAAATCTCCAGTCGGCGCTTTGCTGGCCAGACTCTTCAAACATAAGCCATGCTTCATGCATGCTTCCCCTCATTCTGACTCATGCTGGGCATGGGTCGACATTCACGACATGGTCTCGGGCTCCAATGCTCGGGACTATATCTCTAAGTTCATCTGCATTCGTGGTATGAACTGCCAAATCCGGGGCGCCAAACCCCATTCCAGCTCTGTCCATTGTGCTCGATGCCAGCGATGAGGCCACTTCCAAAAGAGGAAGGTAGTGGTTAAAGGTCAAGAAGCGATGTGCGGACAAGCACTCTCACTCTGCTATGGATATAAAGTGTCCATTTTGGCAGAACCGGTTTGACCGGAGCTGGCTCAAGCGCCAGTTCCCTAAGAACTAGATCGGGTCCCCTCTTTCCAGACTGCCTTGGAGTCCATCATCTGCACTACCGACCCCACACATGTCGGAGTGCCTTAGGATCTTCTATGGGCTTTGCTTACCTCATTCTGCGAGGCTCTTCATCTGTCCCCGTTCCGCGGTTCCACGTTCTCATGCCTGTCCGTTATACTTTTCTTTCATCTTTCCTTTCTAGTATCTTTTGTCTCACTGTTACTCCACTCCCATATGCCTTGCTCCACGTCCATACATTCTTACTCCACTTACTCCACTACCCCGAGTATTATGACTCAGTCTTGTTCTATACTTAGTTACCTTGGGTAGTTGTCTCTACGTATATAAACCCTGTAGGTACTGCTGTAGTCTTTACGCTTTACCAATCGTATCCTTTCCTTACTCTACTCTTTCTTCACCCTCAAGTCTTTGTCACTTGTCTGCAACCTAAGTCTTTATAAGATTAAGGTCGTAACAGCCTCGGATATGGAAATGGAGAAGGCTAAACGCGACCAACATCGAGAAACCATAAGACAAGCAAACGACCTCGAGGAAAATCGCATCATCGAAATCCCATCCTCTTCTGAATGAATAGCACAACAGGAGAAGACAATAATCTTATTAGCGGACCCATAAAGTCTGCACCACGGTCATTACAAAATTTAACTATATTATCATTCAACGCACGTAAAAGCTAGGAAACCACTTCTATCGTTTTGGACAAGTGTGCAGGGTACGTGGACATTATAATGTTCCAAGAGCCGGGGTGGAAAGGGGTGAGGAAGCAACCATCCACTAAAAACAAGGGGGGAGACATGGCACATGGACCTCCCCTTCACAATTCATGGCGTCCTTTCACAGAGGCGTTTAACAACAGAGATGAATCCAGAGCTGCTCAATGAGTTCTTATATACATCAACAGACGATTGGATGTTTTCAAACCACAACTCCAGTCAGACATTGTCAAGCATTGCAATGTATCACTAGTCACAATGCATATTCACAAACCTCGAAGGGGCATTCCTCACGAGTTCAATATCCTCAACGTTTACAATGATGGGGAAACACATGCAGCAGTGCATGAATTGAGACGGATAGCTGGAACCATGTCACAAATCACGTTGTGTGCAGGAGATTTCAATATTCAAGATTTACTTGGGATGAGGAGCGGCTGCTCAATTAGACCTCTTCTTTTATGAGACTCAAGAAACTTCATGACTTGGAAATTCAATACGTGCATCCAAAACAGAGGAGCTCCAACAAGGATACCAGACGATGAAAACTTGCGTCTTCAGTTATAGATCTAGTTGCAGTGTCAGCTGCGCTTATCAAAGAAGGTTTTTACAGTGAAAGAGGATGAAAGAGAAAGATGGGGTTCAGATCACCGTCCCCTTCAAATTGAAGTGCCAGTATCGGGAAGTGAGCTGGAGATGAGGTGTAAGAGGAAGATTGAATGTGTCAGAAGAGGAGGATGACTACGTCGAGCAGATTTGGGAGACATTGGAAGAATGGATTGAATGCATGGGTCAGCGGAGATTTGGAAGCAGTAATGGGAGGGTGTCTGATGTGTTCGAAAGGGCATGGGAGGCATATTCAGAGGTGAGGAAACCGAGCCGTGATGGAAGAAGTGGTGGAATGGAGAATGCAAAGAGTGTACCGAGAGATGGGATGAACGGAGGACCGAGGAATAGAGAAATGCATAGCAAATGAGAAGGACGTTACGTGTAGCGAGGCACCAGTATTTGACAAAGATCAAGAGTATGGCCAGTGACAGGAAAAGGCCATGGACTATGTCCTGGACTAGAGAGAGGAAGTTGCTGGCTGTTGAAGCCATTCTAGACAGTGAGGGTAATTCTTGCAACAATGAAGAAAAGTTGTTTGAAACCTTACACAATACATACAATGCGGCGGATGATTGACAAGTGGATGTTAGCTGTATGAAGGAGAAAATTCCAAAGTTTGAGGAGAGAGAATGGGTTAAATTCTCTGTCCAAGAATATCATGATGCGCTCAACAACTGTGCAAAGAATACCGCACCTGGGCCTGACCATGTCTCTTGGAGACTGTGGAAACAATTTACGGTAGATGACAAAGTCTGCCAATTCGTCACCAACATAGCCAATGCGTGCTTCGCCACGGGACATTGGCCAACCCACTTCAAAAAATCGATTTCGGTTATCATTCCAAAACCTGGTAAACCCTCATATGACAAGGCCAAATCATTCAGGCCTATAGTCCTTCTTAACATGATGGGTAAACTCATCGAGAAAATGATCGCGTGTCGACTTCAATTTGAGAGTATTGAAGCCAGCGTCATCCACCCTTGTCAGACAAGAGGCATACTCCAAAGATCAGTCAAGGATGCAGCAGTCGTGTTGACACATCACGTGCACACGGCTTGGGCAAGTAAAAGAGTTACGTCAGTTTTGGCATTTGATATTGCACAATTCTTCCTTCTCTTAATCATAATGTTTCGGAAATTTTCGAACATTTCGGTTTCTCAAGTAATGTAGTTTCTTTCTTTTCCAATTATCTCATAGGTAGGAAGATTCAATATTCTATTGATAACGTCACTTCTCCCATTATTTGACAGTAATGTAGGTGTCGGACAAGGTAGCGCGCTTTCTCCAGTTCTTCGGCTTTGTATATAGCATCGTGTTTCATCTTTTGGACAAATGGGTTAATGATGAAGACCATATTCATTTTCCTTTAACTAGTTTTCTTTCCTTTGTTGATGATGGACTTCTTGTTGCTTCAGGGATTGTAGAATGGATATGCACGATTCTCTAAAAGAGGCATATGCCCAAATCACATCCATTTTCAAGGACTTTGGCCTGATTATGGAACATTCAAAGACAGAACTTTTCAACTTCGCGGACTCCGCCCGTGACAAAAACTCGCTGAACCCAGTCTTAATCTGGGTATTGCCCCTTCACTGTGAATCTCCATGTATCTCTAAAAATGTGTGGAGATATCTCGAATCATGTTTGATCACAATCTGACTTTTCGCGATCATGTCAAGTTTTATTCAACCAAGTCGATTTCTGCAGTTCGCTGTATGAAGTCGCTTGGAAATTCAAACAGAGGACTTACACCCAAACAAAAACGTCTCCTCTACATATCATGCATCCAACCAATAGTGACATTTGGTCTTCATTGTTGGTATAAACCAGGGAAGAATGCATTTAGCACCAACATTAAAATGCTTCGCCTCACACACAACCAAGCAACACGCTGGATCACAGGCGCATTTCGTACTTCACCTATGGGAGCTATGTCAGCCATGGCTGGTCTCATGCCCCTCCACCTCACACTTAAGAAGCTGTTTGAGAGATCGGTTATCTGCATCAAAACGCTTCATCCGCATCACCCCGTTCTTTCATTACTAGAATGGCGACAAGCCAAGGGTTCAACCCTACATCCCAACACCTTGGAATGCAAATCTAAGATGATCCGCAAAGTTATCAAGTCTCCCCTCGATACGATAATTGACAATCCTTCCTCGGAGATCTTCGACCCCCTCTCTGAACATATCAAACCTGGACATCGACTGGTAGATCGGTGCCCAGACAAAGTCAAATTCATGCTCATGCCTAAGAATCGCAAAGAGTGAGCCAAATATCATAATAATTTGAATCTCGTGCCTATCAGGGAACCAAACACTCTGCATTTGTTCACAGCAGGTGTTAAACATAAGTTCAACACAGACATTCCCATTCCATCTCGAACACACTCGCACATCTCACTTGTCACTGTCTTCAACAGACAAGCTGTCTCATCCAAAACAAGGGCTGGAAGCGGGTCATGGAGGAAACATCATTAGCTGGTCTACATTCATCGCACTAGTCAAAGCTCACAAGAAACTCCAAAAGGGGTGGCCTATTTCCAAGGTCGCTCTTTATACTATGTTTCAATTGACAGTCAAGAAATTGATGTCAATGAACTCCGAACTGCTCGGATCACAGCTCTCAATTGCTGTGTCACTCGCATTTGATGCCCTCGCTACAGACTTCTCTGAAGTCGAAATTGAAGTACAGGGCTTTAATAAAAGTTGGGCTACAGCACCGGTCAATTATTCGGCTGAATCAGGGACTCTTCAACCCATAGCTCAGCAAGCGTACATAAATGCGGAAAATGCAAGGACATTCACAAAGCATTTCATTTCCTTCCCTCAATCTGCTTCGTATCAATACACGAGGCAGAAAACAATGCAAGACGCCATATCCCTTTGGCAATCTGATTTTCAAGGAGTCTGCATGCTTAGCGAGCTGCCACCACACATGCCCTCTCCGGAAGGTATAGGGACATGCTCAGGACCTAGTGTCTGCTCGCTCGGTGTGTTGCCACCACACATGCTTCCTTCGGGGAGTATAGGTATGCACCCAAGACTTAGAAATTCTAACGAGATTCAGAGTTCATCATACCACACCCAGTCCTGCTTCAAGGGGCAGAATTGGTATGAATTCAATGACAAAGAAGGCAATCTAGTCCTTCCCAGTCACATACAAGGCAGCCCATGGTTCCAAACGTATCAGGGAGTCACCACCGCACACACTTCGCTGCTATTCGCTCGTCTTATGTGAGTAGCTTGCAACCATGCTCCTATCGGGGAGTACAGAGTGAGGTTCTTTCCAAAAGAACCTTACAAAGCATGTCCTTGTCATCTCGGTTCACCAGAGACAAGACAACATATTTTGATGGTCTGCCCTTTATACGTAAGACGGACCAATCATTACGAGCTTGATGGAATCACCACAATACGAGGATTAATTTTTTTTTTTTTTTTTTTTTGTAATCATGTAATATATTTCAATACTACTTAAGGGTGCCATGACGCGTTCCCCGTACTTTACATCACCTGTACTCTACCTATCCTTGCCCAAGGGATTACATATGATCTTGAACAACAAATGGGCGAAATAAACAAGCAAACAACATATCTCGGCCAGCAATACAAGTACAGAAAGAAACAAGTAGAAGCAAAACCTTTCGTATATAAGTAAAAAGAACAAAGTCTTCTCTTTTTCAATACAGCCCGCGTTACCGGCCTCATATTCATCATCGACGCGTGGAAGATATCTCCCCATTCATCCTCATCGCTTGGTCTCCTATGGAGTGACTCGATCGATTCATGCCAAAAGATCGGTCCCGTGTGCAGAGGGAGACGCTTCTTCATCCTCTTTACATTAACTTCCTCTCGTTGCCGGTACGCTTCCTCTTTGTACTCCTGCCAACTTGACTCCATAGTTCGCGGTAGTTCCGGTGACTCGAAACTGAACGCGTTTGGATTGTCAATAAGGAATAGAATCAAACCTCTTATGGTCGTTATTCCATCCTTCTCATAGTGGTTGACCCGCCTTACGAACCAAGGACAGGTCATTAGAATGTGTCTTCGCGTTTCCGGGACGTTAAGATCGCAATGACATGGTTTGTAAGGTTCGTTTGGGAAAAACCTCACTCTATACTCCCGATTGGAGCATGGTTGCACGCTACTCTCATGAGACGAGCGAATAACGGCGAATTGTCGGCAGCAGTGATTCGTTGGTTCGTCTTGAACCACGGACCACCTTGAATATGACTCGGGAGTATCGGTTCTCCTTCTTCGTCTTTAAATTCGTACCAGCTTTGACCTTTGAAGCTTGACTGGACTTGAAACGATGAACTATAGAATGTATCAAGTGTTCTGACATAGAGTTTAGAGCGCGTTCCTACACCTCCCGAAGAAGGTCTGTGTGGTGGCGACACTAATTGATTAGGCGAGCGGACTAAATTTCCTTGTCCTGAGCGCGTTCTTCCGTCCTCCGAAGAGTCCGTGTTTGGTGGCGGCTCGCTGTCATCGCGTGAACGGACTGTGAGTCCTGGGCGCGTTCCTATACTCTCTGAAGAGAGCATGTTTGGTGGCGTTTCACTAAGAGTGCAAACTCCTTGGAATCCTTGTTGCCATATGAGAACGGCATCTCGCGTCGTTTTCCTCTGTGTACTGATACGAAGCAGATTGAGGAAATGAGAGGGATTGCTCTGTGAACGTCCGAGCTGAATCCGCATTGTTGTATGCCTGTTGAGCGACGGGTTGAAGTGCACCCGAACCGGTCGAAAAACTCGTCGGTTTTGTCGCCCATGATTTGTTAAAGCCCCGTATTTCGATATCGACTTCCGGAAAGTCCGTAACGATGGCTTCGAAGGCTAATGACACAGCAATAGAGAGCTGCGATCCAAGCGGTTTGGAGTTGGTTGACAGTAAGTTTTTGACTATCAACGTGGACGTCGTATAAAGGGCGATTTTGTGAATGAGTTCCCCTTTTTGAAGCTTTCTATGTGCTTTGACTAACGCTAGAACTGTAGACCATCCAGCAATTGTTTCCTCTGTGGCCCGCCTTCCAGCGGCCCTTGTCTTAGACGATATAGTCTGTCCTTGAATACCGAGACGACCGTTACGTGCGAGTGGCTTCGATCCGGAATGGGTACGCTTGGATCGAATTTGTGTTTGACTCCTGCAGTGAACAAGTGCAGTGTGTCTGGTTCTCTGATAGGCGCGAGATTGAGTCTATCATGATATTCATCTCGTTCTTTATGCGACTTAGGCATCGGTACGAATTTAATTTTGTCCGGGAATCTGTCTATGAGGCGATGTCCCGGTTTGATGTGTTCGGAGAGGGGGTCGAATATCTCCGAGGAAGGATTGTCAATCACCATGTCGAGGGGAGACTTGATGATTTTACGGATTGACTTGGACTTGCGTTCCAAGGCGTTTGAATGTAAGGCTGAACCTTTGGCTTGCCGCCGTTCTAATAGCGAAAGAACGGGATGATGCGGGTGAAGCGTATTGATGCGTATAATCGATCTCTCAACAAGCTTCTTGAGTGTGAGGTGAAGAGGCATGAGGCCAGCCACCGCCGACATAGCCCCCATTGGCGAAGTGCGAAACGCGCCGGTGATCCAGCGCGCTCCTTGATTGTGAGTGAGACGAAGCATTTGAATGTTGGATTTAAAACACCTCGTCCCTGGTTTGTACCAACAGCGAAGGCCGAAAGTCGCTATCGGTTGAATACACGAAATATAGAGGAGGCGCTTCTGTTTTGGCGTCAATCCCCTGTTGGAGTTTCCAAGCGATTTCATGCACCGAACTGCAGATATCGATTAGTAGAGTAGAACTTCACATGATCGCGGAAGGTCAGATTGCGATCGAACATGATTCCAAGGTATCTCCATACTTGTTTTGGTTTGCATAGAGTTCCATTTCCCAAATCCAGGTTAGGATCTGGCGAGTTCTTTTTGCGGGCGGAATCCGCAAAGTTGAATAATTCCGTCTTTGAATGTTCCATCACTAGACCGAAGTCTGTGAATATGGACGTTATTTGGGCATAAGCCTCTTTTAGAGTATCATGCGTATCCATCCTACAATCCCCCGTAGCAACAAGAAGTCCATCGTCTACAAAAGAAGAAAAGTAGTTAAAGGAAAATGAATATGACTCTCTTCGTCCCGTACCCATTTGTCCAATAAATGAAAACATGGCGCTATATACAAAGCCGAAAGAATAGGAGATAACGCGCTACCTTGTCCGACACCTACATTACTATCAAAGAATGGAGAGGTGACATTGTCTATAGAATATTGAGTCTTTCTGCCTACCAAATAATCAGAAAAGAAAGAAACTACACTACTCGCGAACCCAAAATGTTTGAAAATTTTTGAAAGAACGCAATACGAGGATTAATCCTCTTCCTTCAAGACAACCCTCAAGTGTTTAGTTTCGAACCACCGGAACTACCGCGACTAGCAGACTCGAGTTGGCCGGCCTACCGAAAGGAGGTGTACCACGAACGAGAGCTTGTTAATGAAAAGAGAAAGGAGAAGAAACTTTCTCCCTTAGAAGGACCGATCTTCTTGCATGAGTCGATCGAGTTCCTCAGTCACTGGAACATGTGGGAAGTGGACGAATGGAGGGATATCTTCTATGCGGCGATGAGAGAGATCAAACCTGTGTCGCAGGTGGTGTTGAAAAGAGGACGGAAGAGATTGATTTTCTTTTTCTTTATCTATGAACGTTTCTGTTTCTATGTTTACTTAAGTGTACTTGTAACCGGACTCGAATTGTTTTCTTTTTCTTTTTCCTTGTCTCTTTTAGCCTTGACCTCGTCGGCTGGTTACATAGTTTCTTTTGCCCCTATGTTGTTAGTTTCTCAGTGTAATCCCTCGGGCAGGGAGAGGTAGTGTACAGTTGATGTAAAGTACGGGGAACACGTCATGACACCCTTAAGTAGTATTGAAATATATTACATGAATACAAAAAAAAAAAAAAAAAAAAAATTTGGACATTCTCTGAAGAACAAGTGTTGGGTTTCAGAGATAATCTCAACGGGATTCTTTCGAGTCTCGCTCACATCACACCAAGAATGGCTTCCAATCCGGAAGCTATTGCCAAAGAAATTGCCTTCTTTTTCGGAAAAATCATCAATTCCGAATGGGCATCAGTCAAAGTAGACAAGGAACCACTTGCGGCCATTGTCAAACAAAGTGCAAAGAATGCCATCCCAAATTGATTCCTCTTCCTCCCCTCCGGCAAAGAATGTTACGTTTGCGCTGACCTCTCTCCCTCCCCTTCAAGATGCACCGACTCCAATGGAAGTCGACGCATCACCCATTAGGAACCCAGCTGCCGCCAAGAGAAAGGGCAGGGCTATTCCCACCCCTTCCCTTCAGCATCCGGCTACTATCTCGCCAGTGGTCACATCTCCGATCAAAGTGAGTGCAGTTCCTAAGCCGCTTGCTCCACAAGCCTCAAAGGTTGGCCCTAGTAAAGGTAAGCCAATCTCCTCATACATGCCTATTAAGCTGTCAGTGGATCCCAAGCTGACAGCACCTAACAAGACGCTAGCAGGAGTTACGCCCCGTATGCCCAAGTCCAGTCCCTGCTGGCAAGATATGGGCAGAGATGCTAACGGGAGTAATGTCCATCCACGAGTGCAGTCCCTGCTGCTGGTGGCTTCCAAGATGCTAGCAGGAGTAATGCCCTGTCGAATCCGCCCAAGAGTGGTAAAGGTACTCCAGATAAGTCAGGGGCACCTGGCACAGCAGAACACGGTAAACGTCCCCCTCCCTCCGTTCTCCATCATTCCCATGTGGATGCCCTTTCCAAGAGTGCCGCAATGAAGAACAATGCACGTGCATTTGCATCGTGCATCACCAAGTCATATGCCTAGGCGGCTAAACAGTCTGTGGCGCCAACAGCCCTGCCCCTACAGCTATGACAGAAACTGTAAGGTGGGCAGTAGAGTTGATGAAACAGTGTCCTAGAATGGAGATAGGGGATGCTTTGAAAGTGGTAGCTCCAGTGGTTAACACGCCGCCTAGCTCAAATGAAGTAGTAGTGCCAAAATCAAAGAAGGCGCTCACGGCCCAAAAAGCAGCCCATGGAATCATGGGAGGACTCAACCGAAAGTCAGCCCAGTTTGCTTACTCTCATGTCGTTCAACTGGAACACTTCAGTGATATGGGAAAGATCGTGGATGCCATGAACAGACATCTCATATTCAACAGGTCGCAAATGAGGATTCAAAACGGCCGTCTATTCAAAAATGTAGTTCACTTTTATTTGAACCTAGTTCCATCTAAACAAGGGTTCACGTTGATAAGAGAGGCGTTATATAAAGCATTGGAAGCAGATCTCCCTGAAGGGGACAATGATCTCCCCAATGCACCTCAGTCTGTTGCCTACCTAATTCTAAAGGGCTTTGATTATTATACCAGTAGGTACAACAAATGCCCAGAAGATATTCTAACGGGTGAACAAGTGATACAAGCCATGGGATCAGTAGACCAGTTCAGAGGCTTGGAATGTGTTAGTAAACCCGCTGTAGTCAGATCTCGAGGATCAAATGACATGGCGGTGGCTTTTGTAGATGTTTGGGACTCAAAGACCGGATCTCGTACCAAAGACCTCGTAAATAAAGCATATCATATATGGGATAAACTAATTAGAGTAGAATATGCTCGACAGAGGGAGTTTGTACCACAGTGCCAGAAATGCTGGAAGTGGAATCATGGCACATCCCAGTGTCGCCTTAACCATGAGTTATGCGCCCAATACGGTCAACCACATATGACCAAGAATCATAGCAGTTTCGCTACATGCTGTGGAGCTGCAAGGAAGAAGGAAAAGTGGGATGGAGAATGCAAGCATGATATCAAGTGCATCAATTGCAAAGGCAACCACACAGCTGACTCCTCCAAGTGCATATATAGGAGGCACCAAAACAATATCTCATGGCATGATCAAAGATGTGCCTCAGATATAGAAATGGAAAGGGCCAAGTGCAACCAACATCGCGAAACTGTCCAACAAGCGATCACCCTTGGGGAAGATCACATCATTGAAATCCCATCATCTTCCGAATGAATTGTACAACTAAAGGAAGCAGTAATCTTATTAGTGGACCCAAAAAGTCTGCACCGTGGTCATTACAATATCTAACTATTCTATTATTTAATGCATGTAAGAGTTGGGAAACCACCTCTATCATGCTGGACAAGTGTGCCGGATATGTGGACATTATTATGTTCCAGGAACCGGAGTGAAAAGGTGTAAGGAGGCAACCATCTACCAAAGATAAGGAAGGAGACGTGGCATATGGCCCTCCTTTACACAACTCATGGCATCCGTTTATGGAGGCCTTCAACAAAAGTTGAATCCAGAGCAGCCAGGCGGGTTTTCATTAACATCAACAAATGACTGGACATGTTCAAACTGCAACTCCGGTCAGACATCCTCAAGCATCGTGACACATCACTAGTCACTTTGCACATTCCTCAACCTCGTAGAGGTATACCTCACGAATTCAATATCCTCAATGTATATAATGATGGAGATACACATGCGGCGGTGCATGAACTGAGAAGGATCACTGAAACTTTGCCACGAATATCGTTGTGTGCAGGTGATTTCAATATCCAAGATTGCACATGGGATGAAGGAGCGGCCAATCAAATCAACCCCTCTTCTCCTTTTATGCGACTCCAGGAACTGTTCACAGACTTGGAAATTCAATATGTGCATCCCATCAATAGAGGAACACCAACTAGGATACCAGATGATGTCAACTCGTGAGCATCTGTTATTGATCTTGTCACAGCTTCTGCAGCCTTGATCAATCAAGAAGGATTTCATTACAAAATAAAAGTAGATGACAGAGAAAGATGGGGTTAGGATCATCGACCTCTCCAGATAGAAGTACCAATCTCGGGGAGTGAGCCAGAGATGAGGTGTAAGAGGAAGATTGAAGCGTGGTCAGAAGAAGAGGATGACTACGTAACACAGATATGCGGAGAAATCGGCAGAATGATGGAGAATGCATTTGAATTGGCAGAGGATTTGGAAGTGACTATGGGAAGGGTGTCTGTTGTGTTCGAACGGGCATGGGAGGCATATTCAAAGGAGAGAAAACCAAGCCGTCATGGGAAGAAGTGGTGGAATGAGGAATGCAAAAAAGTGTACCAGGAGATGGGAGAGAATGGTGGACCTAGAAATAGAAAAATGCACAACAAGATGAAGATGACTTTGCATACAGCGAGGCGCCAATACTTTGACAAGCAAATTCACAGTATGATGAGTGATAGGAAGAGACCATGGGACTTGATGCCATGGACTAGAGAGAGGAAGTTGCCAGCTGTGGAGGCAATCTTAGATAACAAAGGAAACTCGTGCAACAGCGAAGAAAAGTTGTTCGAAACTCTTCACAACACTTACAATGCGGCAGACAATAGGGAGGTGAACGTTAGCAGCATGTACAATGAAATAAAGGAGTTTGAGGAGAGGGAGTGGGTGAAGTTCTCTGTTCAAGAATTTCATGATGCACTCAAGAATTGTGCCAAGAACACAGCACCAGGACCAGACTATGTTTCCTGGAGACTATGGAAGAGATTTGTGACAGACAACATGGTCTGCCAATTTGTCACAAAGATAGCCAATACCTGCTTTGACACAGGATATTGGCCCCAACACTTCAAGCAGTCCATTTCGGTGATCATTCTGAAACCGGGCAAGCCGTCATACGATAAGGCCAAATTGTTCAGGCTTATCGTTCTGCTCAACACGATGGGGAAACTTATCAAGAAAATGATCGCACGTAGGCTTCAGTTTGAAAGTATTGAAGTGGGTGTCATCCATCTTTGTCAAATGGAGGGCATACTCCAGAGATCGGTTGAGGATGCAGCAGTCGCACTGACACATCATGTCCGTACGGCGTGGGCAAGTAAGAAGGTGACTTCAGTATTGGCTTTTGATGTAGCACAGTTCTTTCCTTCATTAAATCATAACGCTCTTTCAAAAATCTTCAAACATTTTGGATTTTCGGCTAGTGTAGTTTCCTTTTTCTCCAATTATCTAGTAGGTAGAAAAACACAATTTCAATTGACAATGTCACCTCTCCATTATTTGATAGTAATGTAGGTGTCGGGACAAGGTAGCACATTATACCCTATTCTCTCTGCTTTGTATATAGTGCATGCTTTCATTTATTGGACAAATGGGTTAGGGATGTGGAGGATCATCATTGTCAAATGGTAGAATGTGAATTCGAGTAGAGTTCGCAGTGGCGATCCTAACGAGCCTAGAAATGAGTCGAACGGAGTAGTATTGACAGAGTAGTCCTGTGGACACTGTGGACAGACTGTAAGAAGCTGTATTGAGTTCTAATAACTTGTACTCACCTATGGACAGACTGTAAGAAGCTAAAGGCCTCTGAAGCGTCCACAGGGAAGTTCAACCATACATGACTAAGCTATCATGTGACTAACTCACTGGATATCTCTAAGTCCACCAACCACACTTGTAGACTGCTTGCTCACACTCTAACACACCCCCTTGATCCAGCCAGTCTACTCAAGTCCCAATAGTGGAACAGCAAACTCAACTACCTTCTTTGCAACAGCCTTGGTAAGGATGTCGGCCACTTGCTCATGAGTCGAGACATACAAAGGATCAATGAGTCCTTCTTCCACAGCCTCTCGCAGCCAGTAAAAGTGGAGGTCTAGGTGTTTCATGCGTCCATGATGCTCGGGGTTCTTGGCTACACTGATTCCTGACTTGTTATCAACATAGAGAGTTGAAGGAAGTGTCAGGGGAAAGCCAAACTCGCTCAGGATATTCCTAGTCCACTTGATCTCCTTGCCAGCTTCAACAGCAGCAACAAACTCGGCCTCAGTGCTTGAGAGAGTCACAAATGGCTGGCGCTTAGAAGACCAGCCTACAGCAGCTCCCGAGACTAGAGTCACATAACCACCTGTTGCTCGACCTGTAGCTTGCAAGCACATGAGAGGTATCCGAGTAGGTAGTGAAGAGTTTCTCAGAGTCACTAGCTCGATAGACCAGTTTGTAGTGCATGGTGCCAATAAGATAGCGAACGAGTGCTTGACTGCAAGCCAGTGAGCTGGAGCTGGGTTCGAGTTGAACCTCCCGAGATAGGAGACAGCATAGCAATGTCGGGGCATCGGCCATATGGCTGAGTGGGCATTTTGCCAGGGTGTAGGCATTTCCTACCTGGCTTAGCGCTTGCTTGACCAGTGGTCCTGCGTTTGAACCTGGGGTGAGCAGGATTTATCCTCTACCTTAGGTAAGCAGTGAGCAAGGTTGTGATGACCAAGCAATATCACGGGTGACTCTGAATGTTCCCACGGTACTTTGATTAGGTAATCTGTGGTGAGCGGTCATGTGGCAGGGTGGAGAGACATGTCACGTGATTGTTCCCAAGAGGCTGATCAGGTCTAGCGTGGTGGGTAGCACTGGTGGCTGCAAAAGTCTGTAATGGGCTTCTGTCACTACTGCTGGCTTCGGCCAAACCCCCAGCCGTGTAGAGGAAAAGTATGCCGAAGTAACGGCCCTGTAACGGGGTTATGTGGCATGCAACTTCGCCCAGGAGTCCGGTAATTCAGCGTGGAGCTGGTGCCTTGGCATCAGTGAACGTAGGGCATCTATAAGAGGGGGGACGGTTATCATAACAAGCCGACCGGGAGACCGGAAATGCATCGCTTCTTGATCTCTTACCACTACCTTCCTCTTTGGAAGTCTCAGTGTTAGTACTCAAGTAGCAATACATAGTGTCCGCGATGCCTCCTAAGCGTCAAATCAGCCTCCAAGCAAGCCGCGAGTGCCCCGGCACCCACTCCCATCCTCAGGCGCCGCCTCCGCCCGCCAACCCGAATGCCACTCGTCTCACTGAAGGAGACATAGTTGAGTTATTTAAGTTGAAAGACTTCTCCCCCTTCGCCGCTCTCGTTTCTTTCCAGATGGATTCTGCAGAGAACAGGCTATTATCGATGCCGTCCTCAACCGGGTATTGCCCAGCGACGGCCATTGCAAACGCGGCTGCGACAGCAGAGAGGCCTCGCCTCCCATCACCCGCTCAAGTCCAACCAAAGACTGTTGCCCCACAGTCTCTTTTTTTTTTTTTTTTTTTGTAATCAATGGAGTTTATTTCAAAACTACCTTAAGGGTGCCATGACGCGTTCCCTGTACTTTACATCACCTGTACACTACCTATCCTTGCTCAAGGGAATACACTGAGAAACTAACAACATAGGAGCAAAAGAAAGTCGTATCCAGCCGACGAGGTCAAGGCTATAAGAGAAAAAGATAAAAGAGAGAAACACATCTGGAATCCGACTACAAGTACACTGAGGTAAACATGAATTATGTTCGATCGCAACCTTACTTTCCGATACATGTCAAAGTTCTACTCAACCAATCAATTTCGGCGTTGCGCTGGTATGAATTCGCGAAAATTCCAACATGGGGACTCACACCAAACAAAAACGTCTCCTATATATTCTCGTGCATCCACCGATAGCGACCTTTGGTCTTCGATGTTTGGTACAAACCTGGGACCGAGGGCGTTCAAAACTAACCTCAAATGTTCGTCTCACTCACATCAAGGGCGCGCGCTGGATTACTGGCCGTTTCGCACCTCACCCATGGGCAATTTGTAGGCCGTGCTAGGTCTCATGCCTCTCCACGCTCACAATTCAAGAAGTTGTTTGAGAGATGGTTATCCGCATCAACACACTTTCACCCACATCATCACCGTTGTTTCATTACTAGAACGGCGACGAAGCCAAGGGTCAACCCTACAACCCAAACGCCTTGGAACGCAAATCCAGACAATTTCGCAAAATCATAATCTACCCCTCGACACGATAATGAATAACCCTTTCATCGGAGATCTTCACCCCCTCTCAACACATTAAAGCCTGGATACGACTGGTAAGCAGGCGGTGTCCAGATAAAGTCAAATTCGGTGATCATGCCTAAATCTAAGAAGGAACGATCGAAATCCATTGAAAGATTGAATTTCGTGCCAATCAGGGAACCAACATTGCATTGAATTCACAGCAGGTGTAAACACAAGTTCGATCCAAACACCCATTCCAAATCGAACACAACTCGCACCATCTCATTTCCTGTCTCAAATCAGAGGCAGCTGTTTCGTCACTCCAAAACAGAGGCCGCGACGGGTCACAGAAACAACATTATCGTGGTCACATTCTCTGCACTATGGTCCAAAGCTCACAAGAGCTCGAAAAAGGGTGGCCTATATCTAAAGTCTCTCTATACTACTCCAGTTTAGATAATCAAGAAATGATGTCAACAATCCAAACGCTGGATCACAGCTCTCAATCGCTGTTCCCTGCTTGTACGCCATCGTCACAGACTTCCCAGAGTCGCACATCGAAATACGAGGCTTCAACAATCATGGGCGATGTCACCGGTCAGCTACACGGCCGATCAGGGATTGTTACAACCCCACGTCCATCAGGCCTTACTTCAATGCAATGCTGCTCGGACATCACAGGAATCAGCGTTCACTTCATTCCCTCAATCTGCTTGTATCACTATACAAGGCAGAAAACAAACGCCGAGACGCCATTTCCCTATGGCAAATTAGTTTTCAAGGAGTCTGCACGCCTAGCGAGCCGCCACCACACATCCTTCTCCGGAAGTATAGGAACCGCTCAGGACCTAGAGTCCGCTCGCCTTAGAGGTCGCCCACCAAACATGCTTCCTTCGGGGAGTATAGGTACGCGCCCAAGACTCAGAAATTCCAGTGAGATTCAGAGTTCGTCTACCACTTCCAGTCATGCTTCAAGGGGCAGAATCTGGTACGAGTTCAATGACAAGGAAGCAATCTGGTCCTTCCCAGCACATCCAAGCGGCCATGGGCTCCAACGTTTCAAGGAGTTTCGGCTGCCTGACACATTCACCATACTTCGCTCGCCTCATGCGAAAGTATGCAACTCATCTCCAATTGGGGAGTACAGAGTAAGGTTCTTTCCCCAAAGAACCCTACAAGTCATGCCCATGTCATCCAGGTTCTCCAGGAGACTAGGCAACAACATTATAATGGTTGTTTCCTTGTTCGTGAGCGGATCAATCATTATGAGCTTGATGGAATTACTACCGATACGAGCGTCTAATCCTCTTCCTTCAAGACAACCGCTCAAAGCAGTTCAGTTTCCGAGCCACGAACTGCCACGACTACGCTGATTCCTAGCTGGCCAGAATACCGGCGATCAGATACGGAATAGGCCAACGAAGAGAAGTTAAAACAAAAGAGCACAAACAGCATAAAGAACCCCTTTCTCCAATTCGACAGGACAATCTTCTTGCACGAGTCGATTGAATTCCTCAAACCATTGCGAGCGTTTGGAGTAGATCATGGAACGATATATCTTCTATGCGGCGATGAGAGAGATTCAAACCTGTGTCGCAGGCGGTGAAGAAGTGGACAGGCAAGGAAATGGGTTTCCTTTTTTCTTATCTAGATAACGTTTCTGTTTCTATGTTTT
>JAHTMV010000034.1:0-14498 GCA_022315185.1 Agaricus sinodeliciosus
GCTAAAACAACTCATGAAATCATAGTGCCCTGCGGGCATAGTCTACATGTGTATAATGCATGGAAGCACAGTAATAATGTGTATAATGCATGTATTTGAAACAGGAGTCATTCATACGTCATACCGAGTGTAAGACTCGAGGTATTCAATATAACACTCCTCCTTGAGTGGACTCACTGTTGCTTTAGATTAAGCATAGAGCGGAAAAGAGAGAATTTCACTTTTTCTAGATTTTTGGTTAAAACGTCAGCAGGATTTTTGGATTCATCAATCCAATCAAGATTGATTTGCTTTTGTTCTAGGAGCTCTCGGATGTAATGGAAGCAAATGTCGATATGCTTTGATCGTTTCTCCTGAACTTCAGAAGTCAACCAGAATAGACTGCCCATATTGTCTCCATAGAGCATTGGTGTTTGTATCTCAAAACCAACCTCGGTTAAGAGTTGGGAGACCCAAACTAGTTGTCGCGAACAATCAGAGATAGCCATATATTTGGCTTCTGTCGATGAAAGTGCAACTGTTTTTTGTTTACGACTCAGCCAGGAAATTGTCCCATTAGCGATTGTAACAAAATTGCCGGTAATAGATTTCCGGTCTTCTGGATCAGAAGCCCAATCTGAATCAGAATAGGCTATGACACCTTGATTCGAGTTACCATCAAACTCAAGAACCATCTTTTTAGTGCTATTAAGGTACCTAAGAAGATGCATGCCAGCAGTATAGTGCTCTTTGTTTGGAGTCACCATGTGTTGTGATAATTTTACAACAGCAAATGCAATATCTGGTCGTGATCCGATCATGAGGTACATCAATGATCCGACCAACTGTTGGTACTTTGTTCTGAATCCATTGTTTGGTACTTTATCGGAAGTTTTGAACATATCCTTTTGGTAACGGTGTTTCTTCAGATCCGGATTTGATACCGAATCGATCAAGGACCTTTTGGAGGTACTTCTGCTGATGCAAGAAGATTTTCTTGTTTTGACGATCTCAGATATTTGCATACCGAGAAATTCTGTCATAACACCTTGATCAAGACATTCCCATTTGGTTGAAAACTTTAGCTTCAACTCTTTGAGAAGCTGGGAGTTTTTCTTTCCCATAAAAGCTACATCGTCAACATAGACAAGCGTGATGACAAGTTCATGCATTTTGTGGTGACAGTAATAATATACGCCTGCATCGGATTTACATTGGACAAAACCGATTTCAGTCATGCTGGCAGTCAACTGTTTCCACCAGCTTAACCCGGCTTGCTTAAGGCTGTACAATGCTCGGCGTAATCTCCAGACCTTATTTTCTTTACCAGTGGCTGTGAACCCTTCGGGTTGTGTCATATAGATTTCCTCATCCAGTTTGCCATATAAATAGGCAGTTTTTATGTCAACACTAAACATATCCCAGTCTTCAAGGGCGGTGACGCCTAGAAGGAGACGGGCAGTTTCATAGCGGACTACTGGAGAGAAAAGCTCGTTATAGTCGATTCCTTCAATTTGAGAGAATCCTTTTGCGACTAGTCGAGCGCGAAGGCGGCCATCGCTTTTCTCATTAAATACCCACTATTTTTAATAGTTCTTCGACCTTTCGGGAGATCTACTAATTCATAAACACCACGTTTCTGTAAAGCTTCTAATTCCTCCAAACAAGCATCAATCCATTTCTTTCGCATTTTTGCAGGTAGTTGCGTTAAGTCCTTGAATTGGACCAGCGTTTGGATCTGATTTGCAAGTTCAAAGAGAAAGTTATTTAGCCTTACTCCTCCTTCTCTGATTAGAACTTGAACTTCATCCATAGTGGCTTCTCCAGGGATTGGAGCATTGCCAAATTGGTAAGAAAGTTGAGAGCCATGCTCTTGTTCATATTCTTCAGCCCGTCGAGTAGCTTCTTCGAAGTGTCTGCGAATTTCTTCGCGACGTCCTTCATCAGCTTGTTCATCAGTTGGTATACGAACGTTCTGTCTATCAGATCTTGGAGGTACCCTTCGCTGGATTCCTTCTTCGAAGTCCGGCAAGAAAGGTTGTCTCTCGTAATCTCTCAGAACTTTCGATGGATGTTTATCTCCGTAGATATTGTCTGGTCGGTTCAGTACTTTAGTTTCCTGTTTAGACCTTCTAACATTATGTTCTGATTCATCAGGCAGAGTTACGTCATGCCGTTTTCTCCATGTTGGCCGTTCCTGCCATGGAGGCTGGTTAGACGGACTGGGAGTTGCATTACGAGGAGTTGGTGATGGAGCTCTTTGCCGTGATGGCGGCATCAGCTGTGGCAGTGTTGGTGGACGCCGCGGTTCTGCCGGTGGAGCTCTATTAATAGGTGGTTGATCCATGGAGGGACCATTAAGAGAATTGGGGTCGAGATTAAAATCGACTTCTCCTCCATTTTTGGAGTTCTCTGATTCCGAGGAATTACTTCGACTCGGAGTATTACTCAATCTCTTTTCGAGGTTGCCTGGTTTCGATTTATCGCATTTCGGAAAGAAAGCTTCATCGAAAATGGCTGTGGGAGAAACAAAAATTACATTTCTGTTTTGGTGCCTCATAAATTGATAATTTGGACCTTGGTATCCCAAAAATATCATAAGCTCAGATCGTGAAGAGAGCTTGTTTTTACGTGTCTCCTTTGGGAGGTAGACGTAAGCACCACAGCAAAACACTCGGATTTTTGTTAAGTCCGGTTTGGTTCTGTAGAATAGTTCGTACGGAGATTTCCACTTCAATCATTGCATAGGTGTGCAGTTGTAAATATAGACCACATATGTCATAGAAAATCCCCACCATGAGTTGGAAAGACACGCATGTTTACGCATGGCTTGTGATTTCTCGTGCAACGTTCTGTTGAGTCTTTCAGCGTGCCCATTTTGTTGATGAACATTAGGGGCAGAAAGTTCATGTTTAATGCCGTTAGTGGATAAATACTCTTGTAGAGTACCATTGGCGTATTCTCCTCCTCGATCAGTGCGCAGTCTCTTGATCTTTTGATCAGTGGAGTTAGCAAGCAACGTCATGATTTTTATCATTTCTCGAGGTGCATCACTTTTGTGGGCAAGCATTACGGTGAATGCCGTATTAGAGTAATCATCTAATATGGTTAATACCCATTTATGGCAGTGATAGAAGATCACTGGAAGTTCGAATAGATCCGAGTGGATTAATTCAAGAACTTGTTTTCCATGGATTTCTGAAGTGGGGAAGGATTTTTGTGCAAGTTTACCTTCAGCACATCCTGTACAAACTGGTTTATCTCGTGGAAGACTAATAGGTGGAACGCCTGAAGATTCTTTTGAGAATTTACTCAACACGAGATCGGACGGATGTCCTAATCGACGATGCCAGGTAGAATAATCAGTGTTTGTGGTTGCATAAGCACCAGCTTTGGGGATTTCCTGAATTATCCTAGTAAGGACAGCGGAAATACTGGGGAAATATCCCGAGATACCCGAAAGTACAGCATGATTATGTTCATCTCGAAAGGTGAGATGCTTCGCATTGGCTTCTAATCTTAGTCCGGACCGTAAAAGTTGTCCGACAGAGATGAGCCGCATGTGCATACCGTTTATGTAAAATACAGGCCAAAGTTTAGTTTTTCGAACTTCTTTGGTTCCTGTGTTTGTATCAACGACTAAGTGTTGAATGTGTACTGTTCCTCGGCCTTGGATTTTTAATTGGCCAGAGGCAGTTTGTACCATTCCAAAGAAGCCTCGATCGACTGTTGAAAAGTCTGAGAGACTGCCAGTAAAGTGTGCCGAAGCGCCACTATCTAGCATCCACTTAATCGATAAGAATCAGAGTTTGATCTTATGCTCATAATGAGTGACTTAAATTCAGGCGTGATGTTATCGAGAAGAGCGTTCCTGACGCTCAATTCCATCGCATATATTACATCCGGATCAGTACATGAGGGACTATTTATAATCGGTCCTCTTCTTGAACTGGAGCGGAGCACCAGGCTCGAAGCTCTGGTGACATCACAGCACTGTAAGAAAGAATTAGTAATTGATTGCGAGTGGAGGGGTAATACTTGCGAGTATGAATCCCCTTCGTTCTCAGCATCATAATCGAATTCTTCTTCGTCATCCATTTGATTTTGCCCAGAATGGATCGAGATCTCATCGTCCTTCTTCTCTTCTATCACTGATTTCCCAAATTCCTCAATCGCGTAATCAATAGGCGATCTGGACTGTCTCTCCGGTTCCTCAGGTGTTGTGTGGTACTCAGATTGAGTCACACTTGGCTCTTTTACCGTTTCGACATTGGTCGCGACAGTGATACCATCGATTTGGCGAGCTCCGAGACGTTTGTCCCAGGTGAGGAGGGCCTTGAGTTTGGCCTGTTGGTAAGGGGTTACCCTACCAGTCCGAGAGACATCGAGACGAGGGTCTCGTGTCCTTTGTACACTGGTTTGGGCAATGCGTTCTAGATCCCAATAAGTGATATTGGTATAGAAGTCGTTGACCCAAAGATATGTTCGTCCGTATGGAAGTTCATATTCCATAGTTACGTCATCCTCGTCAAATGGGTAGTCATACCGGTAACGAAGGTTGCGTGACCATGTGTCCGTGTAGTGTGAGGAAGGGGAATGTGAAGGATTAGCATCTGAGTAGAAGTCACACCATATGTCATCATCATCCAGCCAATGGTTGATGGCGGATCCGAGTTTGACAGAGGCATCGGATAAGAATTCAACTGATTGGTCCCATACAGGGTATGGTATGACATCAGGATTGTCAATAGGGTAACCCCGTTTGATTATTTCATCCCAAGTGAGGTTGGGGGGGATTTCATGACATATCATCAATGGGAAAGCGATTGGCGTTATCCCATGCATCACGGAAGGAGGAAGTTTCAGAACTGATTGGTTCGACATTCCAATCCGTTGGTCGAGACGTTGGTTCAACCCATTGGTTGTTCCAGGCGTCGCCCATGTCATTGGTTGTCCATCCATGTGTAGCAGATTCAGAAGAATTGCGCGTTATGGGTGTGACATCATCGAGTTGATCCGTAGGGACCACACGTTCGATGTTGTCATTAGGCATACCATATAAGGCCCAAAAAGGACGATCGCAATCAATCGAGATTGATTGTTCCCATGAGTTGTCATCGATCCAGGTTCCATCAGCAGATGGATCAACCAATTTGATGTCCAATTTTAGGTTTTGTTCGATCGTATTTTTGTAATCGACGTCGTGATGCCAATCATCAATCCACATGTTTCCATCATGTATGTTTAACATGTCGATTTCCGAGGGAGGGGAAATAGAAATGGAAATCTCGTCAGGAGATGATTGTGATGTAAAATGAGGTGACTCACCAATCAAGGGAGTCGGCGGCTTGATAGTAGCTTTTTCATTTCGGATGCGATGCACCAGAGACCGTGTGGTCAGTGCAGTGGAGAGAGAAGGGGATCGAGGGTCATAGGGTTGGGTAATGAAACCCGGAGGAATGGCAATCACAGGGAATGCGATTTCGGAAGCCGCATTGTAATCAGGAGGCGAGGCCTCAACTGCTGCGGCTTTTCCTTTTCCCTTGCCCTTGCCTTTGGCACGAGTCCTTTTTCGCTTCTTATCACCATCAGGTTTAGCTCCATATGGAGCCTGCTGGCCTTGCGGCCATTGCTGCTGTTGCCCTTGAGGGCGTTGCTGCTGCTGATATTGCCCGGAGGGTCCAGGCACAGCGTTTTGCCATCGCGGAGCCTGTCCGGATGGCTTAAACCTGGCGGCGGCAAGATTCTGGGGGTTTCGCCAGGCCACAGTGATAGTAGCCCTTGTGTTCTCAATAGTGAGATCAGCCACTTTTTTGGCTGCTGCGAGGATTATCCCAATCGTAGATTCCATACGATTTGGGAGAGCGGAAAGAAGCATCATGGTCTGGAGCGACTCATGGAGAGTTGCTCCAGTGGCAGTGATCTGTGAGCAGATCGCGGTGAACTCAGCGATCTGCCCAGATGGGTCCTGGGTGTCTTGAACTTTAAAATTCAAGAGGGCCTGAAGCCTTTCGTAAACGAAGGTTGGCCCTCAGACTCCGTAATTCAACTTTAATTTACCCCAGAGATCTCTAGGGCTGTTGAAATCCTCCTGGAGCATATGATCCGGGAGAGTTGACTCTATTATCACAGTTGCCTGCAATTTAAGGGTATTCCTGATTCCATGCTCCTTTGCTGCTTCATCGGCATTGGTAGGCATGGTGGGAAGTGGCTGAGATCCACCACTAAGATCTCATGCAGTCAGGGTGGAGTTCTTATGATTCATAAGGATCAATGAGTCTTGACCCAGCGAGCCCAGGTATCATAATTCCCAGTGCCGGTGAGCCTGGGGAGAGCATTGGTGTTTGTACCAGTGTTTGTCCTGCAACCCAGATCGGTCAGTTAATCTCTGATCTAGGGTACGACATGCTATTCTAAAGGTTATTTATAGGTTTATCTTAGATAGCGTTCCATCTCTCAGGTAGTCCATGTTTTACTGTTTATCCGCTAAGTGAGCATGATGTCACCGCGGGCCGTATGCAAGGTGTAAAACGCCCTGTTGCTATCATGCAAGCCAGTGGTTTTACCACCAAAGATAGCCAGTCAGCTGTTTCAGTGACGATGGACCGGCAGACCACTTTCTCTGAGACAGAGAACAACTGGAGCGAGCTCAACAGTTGTTTGTACGCTTTATCCAAAAGCGGTTGGATCTGGAGACCCGAAGGTCATCGACAGATGCACTAACTGGGGCCCATAACCTGTTGCGAACGTAGTGAGTATAGCGAGTAGCATTAACAGACTTACATTGGAGATAGTCTTGTTGAATAGCGAAGCGGTTGAGAGAGTAAGAGTTTAAGCTGGTTAAGCTTGAGAGTGAGAGCGATTGGAAACTTTTTTATTATCAGTAGACTACAGTGTCTTTATATACTACAACGATATAGGGTTTAGGGTATAGCTAAAAGAACTCATGAAATCATAGTGCCCTGCGGGCGTAGTCTACGAGAGGATAATGCATGGAAGCACAGTAATAATGTGTATAATGCATGTATTTGAAACAGGAGTCATTCATACGTCATACCGAGTGTACGACTCAAGGTATTCATTTCAACACACATGACATGTCATCAATGGGAAAGCGGTTAGTGTTATCCCATGCATCACGGAATGAGGTGGTGGAAGAACCGGCGGGTTCAATGTTCCAGTCCAGAGGACGAGAAGTTGGTTTTTTTTTTTTTTTTTTTGTTTAAGTCAAAATTTATTAAGTGGTGCCCATACGCAGACTGCTGCATCACGGGGTCGTAGACCCCGTTACGCTACAAAGCCCGGAATAACAAGGATGCAGAAAAAACTAGATGAGAAAAATGTTCAATTCATATACAAGTACACTACTAAGGATTTAAATAAAGACCATTGAGACATCAACTCCCTATGACCTTCTTCTGTTTCATGGAAGAAAATGGGTCCCGTGATAGGATGCATACCTTTTTTCTTTCTCACATCATTATCGATACGCGAATGATATACCTTATCCCAATAAGTTGACCAATCTCGGTGTGTGTATCACAGTTCCGTCATAGTGTCAAACGAAAACGCTTGGGGGTTATCGCATAAGAAGTAAATCAAACCTTCAACTGTTTCGATTCCTCTGTTGTAATGGTTCGAGCATCTTACATACCAAGAACACTCGTTAAGGATGTGATCCCTCGTCTGAGGCGCGTTCCTACACCCGTGGCAACCCGAAAGTTCCACATCTGGCAAGAACCGTAAATGGTACTCATCGATCGGGGCATGTTTGGTGGCGGCGTGCACAAATCATGCGCACAACTTGGGATCATTTGCGACTGTGACTCCGCTGTAAGAGCGAAGCCAGGGGCCGAGATTGAGGTGGCTAGGGTGGAGAGCGACTCTCTCATCGAAGTTTGTGGAGTTGTACAGGGTTAGGAAGTTGTTACCGCTGTAGTTTTCTTTGTTGCTCGGCTCCATAAAGCCTATTCTCCAATAGTCGACAGCATCATGTGTTATTAGTTGATGCTGTCATTCAAAAGTGAGGGATTCCGGGAATTTAATTGGGTGGTAATTGACTGCTTCCCTAGTATCAGTGAATGGCACTTTGAAATTGCATAGAATGCAAAAGTCCACATATTTGTGATCACACCTATTGAATGCCTTACATCGGAAACCCACTACATCGAGTGTAAGGTCCGGACAAGCATCGAAAAGGTCCTCGATAGCAGTAGCTACAGCTATAGACATGCTGTTGCCCACTGGCTTGTTGGAGAGTTCGGCTAGTGACCGAATTGTGTCAGGTGAGGTTGTATAAAGGCAAATCTTGTTGATCGACTCGTCCTTCTTCTTGAGCTTAAAAGCTTTGATGAGCGCCAGTAGGGCTGCCCATGCGATCGCATTGGTGGATGTCGCCCGCCTTCCAGCTGGCATCACTTTGTGTGAGATGGGTTTACCCCCTCGCAAGATATAATATTCTGCTTGTGTGTGTTTTCGACCAAGGATAGAATCCGGGATTTCCTCCGGGATGCTCCATCCAGTGATGAGATGTAATGTGTCACCATCCCCCTTAGAGATATGACTCTTTCCATGTCTTCGTGATAGCCCTTGACAACCTTGCTGTTGCCTCTAGGAACCCATGGTCAATACTTGTGTCGACGTCGGATTTTTTCAAGCTCATGAGGATATATGGCGAGAAATGGTCGAGTCAAAATCTAGGAAAGAAGATCCACCGAAGACAGTTGTCGCATGCTTGATATATATTGCTCTAAAATTAGTAGGTGAAGACTCCCCGAAAATTGATGGAGCATCGAGATAATGCTGCAGCGTTGAAAGAACCCGGCCCGATATATGAATGCATTTCGAAGGACACGCTAGCCCCGGTCCCCAATCCGATAGCAAAGAGCGAATTGAATATAAGCCCAGTCCGGCCAGCCTCCTGGTATTCAATGAAAGCTTGATGTCAATGACCCCATGCGGTATCATGGAGCCCCGTGGGGTGGCATGGGGCTAATATTGCGCAAAGATCTGAGCTCATTGGGTCGGATGACGCACTTGGTGGGAACCACGAGCCAGCCTTCGACTTCTCAAAGGTAACTTCGATGTCAATTATCCATTGCCGGTTCCACTCAATTTTCTTGAATCAATGCGTGTATCATTCCAGGTTCCCACGTCGGCGTTGAGAGTGGGTCATTTAAGTTGGAGAAGGCTGCAAAGAAATGCGTTATCACATCAAGAGCTGGCTGGCGTTAAGAAGCCCAGATTCAATGGCTAATGATGTTTTCCGCGACAAGCACCAGTCCATCGGTAGCCCGACCTGGAACAACAATCAGGCAAAATGGAATGTGCGTAAAAAATCTCTGACAGACGCCCACATGCGATAAACCTAGTCAAAGGTCATGAGTATCAGTATATCGTTACACCTCTACATTTTCCGAATTTTCAGGAGTTGTTTTGGGAGTGCAGCGGTCGAGGTCACTGGGAAAATAACACATGGTGGATGATGTAATATTCCTCTGCATCAATCATCCCCATGGCCAGCACGTCCAGGATAACAAGGACAACGCGCTCTATGAGCTTTCAGACGCGTCCAAGCGTGTTCAATGCCAACGTCACACTCTATGAGCCTGCTGGCGAGTCTTCTGCATTGCCCGATCTCAAACGAGAACTTGAGACCGATGGATCTACTCGAAGGAAACGTCAAAAAACTGATGCCTCATCTCCGAGGAAGGTGGTCAAGGGGGAGAAGTCACCAAAGAAGCCTAAAAAAATACCTCAGGCTTTGTCTACACCTCATCCAGCGCCTGAGAAATGGAGAGAAGTGTACGATAAAATCAAGGAGATGCGGTCGCGTATAACAGCACCCGTCGACAAAATGGGCTGTGATCAGGCGCAGCACAAGGAGAGCGATCCCAAAGTCCGTCATCACTTAAGTATGTTATAAGGCCGTCGTTCACTTGACCAAGAATAGAAGATTCGCAACCCTTGTTTCTCTCATGCTCTCGTCACAAACCAAAGATGAAGTCACCGACGCCGCCATAACTAAACTCAGAGCTGCTGTTGGTGGAACATTGTCTGTAGAAGCTATCATCGCGGCCGACGAGGCTGTCGTGTCCGAGGGTATAAATAAAGTCGGATTCTGGAGGCGGAAGACTGGGTGAGTTGATCCTTCTTTGATGATGTCAAAATCCCACTGACTCGCGTCACTGAAGATATATCAAGCGAGCAGCCCAAATGCTTCATGACGATTTTAAATCTGATGTCCCCAAAACAGTTGACGAGCTCTGCTCTTTACCAGGAGTAGGTCCAAAGATGGCTTTTTTAGCACTTCAGGTTGCTTGGGATCTGTCAGTGCTACTTATCATACTCTTCTGTCGCATGGTTTCAATTTTGTCTCTCAGAAACCACGGCATTGGAGTCGACGTTCATGTTCATAGGATAACGAATCGCTTAGGGTGGCACCAGAAGCCAACAAAGGATCCAGAAGAGACCAGGTTCGTCGTTCTCCGTCTTTGTTACTTCAAGAACCTAATAATTAATCAGGCTGAACCTTCAATCTTGGCTTCCCACCGAATATCATCGTGAGATTAATCATATGCTTGTTGGTTTTGGCCAGGTCCGTACCATCATATCCATTATCTACCGCTGGCTCACATGTTTTTTAGGTGATCTGTCTCCCTGTAGGTCCGCGCTGTGATATCTGTGATCTCTCAACGAAAGGGCTCTGTCCAAGTGCGCAGAAGGCAGTCAAAACATCCAAGCGCAAGATTGTTGTCCTTGAATCGCCAGCGAAGGTTAAGGTAGAATTAGAGGAAGAGGAGGACGTCAAATATCCGAACCCGCCAATCGATCAAGAGTCTATGACACAAATGGAGAATACGACCAAAGACGAAGACAGCGGGGACCTGCCAATACCTACACCCAAGTTAGAGGAGACGTAACCCAGCCGCTGTATATTCGCGTAATATTCATATTTTTACATCGTATATTCTGAGTCACATCTGCAGAACAAAACCATCAGCTTGTACATATCCTTCCTCTCCTAAACGGATCCTGTCCCAACTTTACTGCTCGCTCGTAACGCAGACTCGAATTTTTGTCCATTCATTTCCTGTGTGGATTATTCCCTGCATTAACCCAAGGTTCTCCTCTGATTGCTTCTTCGATCAACCACGACCCGACCTCGATATACCTTCATGAACCGAACGAGGAGCGACATTAACAGTTTCGTACCATCACCTACACACGCGCAATTTAAATCGATCCAGCCCGTTTGATGCTATTGTATATCGCAAACCCGAAGTCATGTATCGATCATATATCCACCGTAGGCTGTTGTAGCTGTCAATCTGCTGTCGATCTCATTTCTTCTTGGGTGATTATAGGTCGCGAAAATCATTCAATATGACGGCGCAGCCGAGTGTGAAGAATAGTTAAATAACGTGTATCAAGAGTATGGGGAAGGAGGGCACTGCCAGAAGCAGATGACTGAGAGCCTGAACTCACGCGATGGCCTTCTATTAGCTCCGAGGTTGTCCACTCCTTCTTCAATCAATATTTCGATATCGACCTACAACTTCGACTGGGTAACTTGAAATTTAAATCAACATAAATCCGCCTTGGCATGCCCAAGTTTCTTCATCTTTCGCAATATCGGATTGATCATAATCCCGTCACTACGTGAGGCGAACTCTCTCAATCAGTTCCGATGGAACTCACCTGAAGCTACTCATCGACCATGGAAAGACCGTTGTTTGAACGCCAACAGGCCCTCACCGGACCACTCGACTCCTATATTTCTCTTTCAGATATTTGCTCCGGTCAAGCATTGCGGTCGAACAGAGTCGAATGTTTGAAAAACAGTAATAATCGAATCACTCCCTCATTGGATCATGAACATGAATCGAACTTGATAATTCGCATCGAAGCTAGAGCCCCGAGTCATAACACCATCTCGGTATCAGACCAGTACACATGTACAGACGATTATTTCCAGTCATTCTTGCTTTGGGTGCCGGCTACAGGATTAGAACGTTTAACTTCATTATAGCTAGCGGAATACAATCAAGGGGCCGTATTGGCACATAGTTCTGAGGGCAAATTCCAGGCTACTAGGTCGATTCTGGTTCACGTGGATTAGCTCGCAACATTTTCACAGCGCGGTCAGTCTCGGGACTTCGGGCAGCAGGGATACGAATCACGAGAGGGGTCGATGGCCCAAGTGATGCCATGACAGGTGGTTGATTGCAGACAGCAGACACGGAAGCAGTAGGAGTTGTCGCATTGGAAAATAGTATTGTTCCGAGTATCCTTTCCTTGAATAGAGCGGTTATTGCCATCTGTTTCGATATCGCTTCTGCCATGTCGTTTTTTCGGTTAATAATCGTAAGATAATCATAATCAAGCTTGGTTAACCGACGGGGTGCAGCAGTTGACCATGAATCGAACCAGTTCTATGACAGCGCAAGAACGATCAGGCGAGATACTCTGAAAGTTCCACACCGCTTCAAGTGCTCATTATGGCTGGATTAAAAATGTAATCTTGTTTCGGGGAAGATGACCCGAGAGGTGAATGTGATAATTGTTTAGGACAAAAACACCCGGTGCCCTTGTCGGAAAACAGAGCAGCAAGGAAACAGAAGCTAAAGAAGGGGAAGTTTGCTCAGTGTACAATTACTTGTGGCACGAGGTCGCCACACGGCCATTGTCCCACATTTGCAAATTTCGCACAACAGAGATAATCGTCAGCACATCGGATCATTGGCATCATGATAATTTGAGAATACTAGGTGGATTAGTGTAGTCCCCATATCATACTAAAGCACGTTTTGAAAGTCATAAGTATGGCGGCATAAACTAGCCACGCTCAATTAGGTATGGTACAGCCATGCCCAACATGCATACAAGTAGATGCCCTGGATCCTGGTGCTCATTCGGGGGCAGAGCAGGACTAGACGTCTCGACAAGAAAGACCGATTATCTTGTGGTATTTGTCCGGCCTAATTAAGGGTATGACCATCACATCTTCCAAGCGGCTCTATCGAAATTTCAATGGTTCTTGATTTGTACGCAATTTTCTGATGCGTAAATTTCCGGAGTTCTCTCATCACACCCATGACGGATTGTGTTACTCTCTCCAGCACTAAGTATGCCATAAATGTGCCATAACGTTGTTCACTGTGACGTGGGAATATTCTGTTTTTCTGATTGACTACTGCCAATGCTTCTGTGGGCTCACAACTCGTGGCGATACGCGTGTCCCTGCTCTCAATTTCTTCTTGCTTTTGTCTGAATATATCAAGAAGGTCAATTTAGGGCGTCCAGAATTCATATAAATATTCCCAAGGTGTGTAGTGCGAATTCTCCAGAACCTCTTCACTTTATCGCAAAAATGAACACCATCGACAGGCCCATAGGCGACAGTCCTATACGTGGAAAGCTTGACGACTTCCAAGACGGAGAAGACGTCAAATCTTACTGGAAGGGTCAACAGCCCCGTATGAGGGCGCAGCTCGATCGCGAAACGTTTCTCAGTTCGTACCTAGTCTATCCGGAGTCGTCATCACAGCCATCTACAGCTCAATCTTCACTTGAATCTGCCCCCCCTCAGCCCCCAGTCCCGCTCTCAACAGACCATTCAGCCTCCCATTCCGCTGTGGCACCTCCACCACCGTCTTCTGCCGCTCTGTCTCCACTCGTGTCCTCTGCTATTGAATCACTCCCGTCCACTGCGTCTCACTCTCCTCGACATCCGTCTTCTCTGCCTCAGTCGGCTCAACCTCGAACAACTAGAGTCCAGTCACCCCCAACTCAGTCGCCCCAATCACAGCATGTCGATGATACCCGTCCTCCCCTCCCTTGGCACATCTTGGAGCAGCTTACCAAAGAAAAGATGTATCAAGAAAAGGCTTGGGTCGGTCTTCCCAAAGATCAATCCCCAAAAATGAAGGAAAAAGACACATACCAGTTTTTATTGGGCATCTTTACAAGAATTGCATCCCTCACTGAAGAATACTACAAAACGATTGAACGTGTTCGGATTCCGGGAAGTGGATGGATACCAGCAAGATATCGCTTCAAAAGTGGTCTCGAAGCAGGGTCGCAGACCTGAAACCAGACATTGTATTTGCTTATGACTCTCCGAGTCCTGTTGCTGATGAGGTTGGATTGATTTTTCCGCTATACGAAGGAAATCTCAACCGTGCTAGATATTGTGGTCCCGGACTTTTTCCGTGTTGGAGGTCAAAATGCAGCCTTTATCAGAGGTCCTTGACGCTCAAGTGAGCACTTATGTGAGCCACATATTGGCGGAGCAAAGTGGACAGATTATTTGTGAATGCTCTCGCGTTGAGGGGCTGGAGTTGCAGGTATACCGATTTGATGCAGTGGCTTTGTGTGTATGAAAAAGAGAATCGACATTCACAAGGTTTGATTCTGCTGAAAGTTACCCTCAGTATCTGACCCCCTTTATAAAACCCTCCCAGTCCCCGGAAGATTTTATACAAGTGATCGCGAGTTTTTCATACCTTTCCCCAGCC
>JAHTMV010000035.1:0-98731 GCA_022315185.1 Agaricus sinodeliciosus
AAACTGCGCCCTCAGCAAAGGATGTTATTTTTAGTCTTTAAAAATGATAATGGTTTAGATTACTATCTGATGCCTCAATAATGGTAAAAGATCATATCTATTCATTGCAACAAAATGATAATAAAAGACTATTAATTCACAACTCAGATAATTTACTAATAGCAACAAAACCATATACTATAGATAATAAAAAGGTTATATCTTAGATCTGTTCATATAAACTACAACCCCCAACTCCACTTTACGATTTACGAATTACGATTTACGATTTACTTAATCATTCAATAATCATCCCCCTAACATAATGTTTTTAAAAGTAAACTGAAACTATACTACTCTGAAACAGAAAGTATTTATACTAATCTGGATCCTAATACAACTCTCCGCGCAACAAATGTTAAAACACACCGCAAATAAGTTAATATAAGGATAGGTAAATTGAAACTGGACAAACAGATAAGAAATCAAAGCTATTTTTATAGCTCCTAAACTTTATTAATTAGAAACTACAGAGGGTGGGACTACGCGTCATTACGTCCCAACTACCAAAAACCACGGGTACTACAACACAACTATAAATAACCACAAACTATCTCTTCAATTCAACAAACTAGTCTATACAATATCCATATCTAGTCACACCGTAATAACATTCGGTAACCACCAGTCAAACACTAAAACGTGGCACACGACATCCAAAAATACAAGACCAAATAATATCCATCACGTGAAGCCCTTCGGTTTCAAAATCGAAATACAGACATAACAACACAAAAAAAGACACACAACAGCACAATAAATACACCTAAACTATTAATATTCTAATTAAAGATGATTTGAAAATATTAATAACTCATTTTCGGTTCCTTAAAAGGCAACCTTAGCTTGGGGATCTACTTATATTTATACATTTTAACACTTTTAAAGTGAGAGGGAATATAAGATTATCTATTCATAAGAATGTAAGAGACTATCATCATAAACATTAAAAATAAAACACATAATACCTTCTAACAAAATAAAATAATGAACTTTACCAAATATTTGATTAATCTTTTCAATTTAGGAAATTTAGTTCTATCTCATATTTACTTATTAAATTGGAAATTATATCCTAATAATTTATAACATTAACAAACAGATTAAATTATTTAAATATTCCTAAATAAAAATCAGATTGAATTATTCCCAGTATTATTTGTCCATTTTCAATTATTTCTAATTTATTTAAATAAAACGAATAACAAAGAATGCTTTTAGCTCGTAGAGCTATTAAATATTAAATATTAATGCATTTTTATTTTTCAAAATTGAACATTATAAATATTTTTTCCTTGAAAAGTATAGTTTTGGATTAAACATATTATTAATATTTGGGTGATTCCTTATTAGAGGAATTACCTTTATTGTTTCCTTCCCTATTGTTTCCCTTTAGTATCCTTACCCTTATTGTTTCCTATTATTGTTTTCCGTATTGTATTATTATGTTCCCTTCTTATTGCTACTCTTGTCCTAGTCCTTCTTAATATTGTTATTTGAAAATTAAATTTAAGTGATCAAAATAGGTGCATTTAAAGCTATTAAGCTTGTAACTTCAAATTGACTTAATGAGCAAGATAAAACTGTTTTCATACTTATTAAATATTTGACGATTATTACATTCGCTATAAGTATAATTCCCTATTGCTAATTAAATTAGTTATACAGATAACTCAAACCCAAGCTTAATAAGTAATCTTGTTGTAATCAAATTTATTATGAGCACTAAAGCTCAATGCAACAACTCTTATCCTCCTCCTTAAGCTAACCTTATTAGTTAAAAGACTTCTGAAGGATTTGAACAAAGTTTAGTTATAATTAAATGTAGTTAACTATCTACCTTTGTCTCATTGTATTTGTTTGCAATTTGTATATATCTCTTATAGCTATAAATAGCTCAATGGTTTATTATGCTATAAATAGCATTCTAAACCATACAATCAATTAATATTCATTAGAATTTAATACATGGATTTAAAGGAATTGAACCTTATTCATTAAATGAATTATATTCGCTTGATATAAATAGAAACCATTCTATTATTAAACCCTATTTAATAAATTTTATCAAAAAATTTATCTATTTACTACTACTTTAGTAAGGAATAATTAATAAATAAAATGACAAATTAAAGACTAACCACATATAAGAGAATTTAAAGGTAAATTAGTGAAAATAATCAGTTCTCTTCCCTGATATTTGAAATCAGAAATAATTAAGTAGTTCTTATTTAACATAAAACCCTCTTCTGTGTCTATTTGTAGCAATCATTGAAAAGGTGTGTTAACTTATGTAGTTTTATTAACATTAAAGAGAAAGCGCACACAATGTCAGTAGACCTGGATTTTCCCATAGAAATGTCATTCAGTGACATAATCATAAAAATTTCCTAATTATTATGTAAAAAAAAGTTTTTAAAACCCCATCTTGTATTTTTGGTAAAAACATCTTATAACTAATCTTTGTCCATTCTATGATCCATTGTTTATATAGGCTTTAAGTAATTAATAAGACAGATTTATCGCGCCTCTGTAGTATACTTATACAATAACACCATATAGTTAACAACATTAGATGAGTTACAAATTGATTGCTTAAGTGATTTTTAGTTTTTGTTTAAAAGTTAATTTTTAGTTTTGAAGACCTTTTTTCTTTTTTAACAGAATTATTACAATTAAATAAGAAGGGTTGGCTTGAACAAACAGGGGGATCTACAGATATATATACCAACTAACTTTATTGCAAGATTATTGCACTTATATTTTAAAACATCCAATTTTACAAACACATGTAAAAACTAAATCAGGTATGATGAATTTCCCAATGCCAGTAGGTAAACCCCCTGGTTTTAGGTAATATTAGACACAAAGATTAAAAAACAACAAAAACAAAATATTAAAATTTATAAAAACAGGTTAAAGTTTATATTAGGGTACTATAAAGAGTCTATCTTTTTAATGTTGTAACTCTTTACAATGATATCTTTAACATATTATCAGAAATCAAGGAGAAGAAAATATCTAATACCTCAATTATCAATTAGATAGTAATAGCTACTCTAGTTATTATATATCAATTAAATTATCTCCAATATTACGTATTTAAAGGTAAAGAGTATCTATTCATTAATAAGTAACTATCTAAGCTTTCAATAGTGATAACGCAAAATCTTTAATTAGGTTTTCATAAATATTGCGAAAAGTTAAAATAAAAAAAAGGTTTAGAATACTTAACCATTTATTTAGAAAACCTGGCCGGAGGGAGGGTGGATAAGGTAAAATTACCTAGGTCAGATAGAATAACTAAAGTTGAGGTAATTTAAATATTTTAAATGGTACAGTTATATCTAAAACTAAAACAATTGAAGAAAGTATAACTAAATTGTCTGAAGCTTTCTAATTTATGAGTATTAATTATGTTAATTATTACTTATGATAATCCCAAATATTTTTTCAGGTACCTTTTAGGTAGCAAGGGTATCCTACGCTGCTTTAACTTTAGAAAAAGAATTAGCAAACAATGTTAATGTATATTTGGAAAGTAAAATTAGTCAAACTGAATTTCCGTTAGATTTTTGCTTATTATGCTTTGGAAAGAATATCCCAAATTTTAATAAAGATATACCCGTATTAAGAGAATGCGATTAATTGGAAAAATGATTCAGCCTTCGGTATTGATTATGCCTTACAATATTAGAAGGGCAGGAAACGGGATCCTCTAAGGGTACAAATTTAAAGCAACAGAGTGTTGAAAAGAAAGATTTACTAAGATACCTTAAATTGCTAGTTTTACGGGTAAAAATACATTTAATTGCTTCACATTATGGTATGCTATTAAGACTATTTATCTGTGTTAACCACAAAAATTACCGTCACTAAGCTTGCTATCTGCTTATCTTGATAGCTTTTTGGATAGTTTAACCCCACAGTAGTGTATCCCTTAACACTTTGCAGGCCAACAGATCTTAGATTTATACTGCATATTTCTATTTGTTTTACTATATCATAAAAAAAACAATTTTCTCGATTATCTAGTCTCTAGAGTTATTTTTGCGCTTCTACTTCTAAATAACCATTTTCGGTTCCTAAAAAACAAAACAAACAAACAAAAGCAACCTTAGGGGGGGGGAATTAAGGACTAATCACAACGACTAACCTTCCTGAGTATTTAAGGATCTAAATTAATAAAATTAACACTATAAACATAGCAGCATAGAAAATAAAAAAAAGATCTCTCTTTTTTAATTTGATTTATTGCTTTTTTATTTGAGTGCTTATTATATAAATGTCTTCTAACCAGGGTTTGAAAATTTCAGGTAAAAATTTAAGGGTTTTTAACTTAACTTTTTGTATTAAATATATGTAATACATAGAAAAATAATGTATAATATTAGGGCTATTGAGATACCAATTAAAATCTTTCCATTTTAGAAGTCTTTTTAGGTATATCATCCCAATTCTTACTTATTCTACCGAATCCAGGGCTATTTGTTGGTAAATCTTGATTACTTCTAGGTAATGGTACATTGGAAACCTTAGGAGTACATTCCGAAGAACCTGAAGAAACAGGAGAAGATGAACCAAGATTATGAACTACTATAGGTTCAGCTGGACCTATTGTAGGTCCAAATGGTGAGTTATTAATTGAACTACCTGCTGAATCGTTTAGAACCTGAAAAGGATTAAATCTATCAGAATAAAAATAAACCATAACTACTACACCAATTATGAATAAGGCACCAACTGCCCATACTCTCCAATCTTTATATAATGGAGTAGATTCAGTATTAGAATCGTGTTTATATTCATTTCGTAAACTTTTTTGAGTAGGTTCATTAATATTCGGTGAAGGTTCTGATCTAGATCCAATCATTTGTTCCAATAATGATTTCTGTTTGGAGTTTCATTTACTGGAATATTAGTAGATGATGATTCAAATTTAGATATTAAACTAGAATAAACTTTAATAATTATTTTTAATGCAGAATCTTTTAATTTTATTAACCAACTCCATAAATTACTTATATCAGCACTGAAATCATACAGTACCATAAAGGCTGCAATAAATGAACCACTTAATAAATAGAAAAGAATATGAAAAGGACTATAAAAAGTCTAAAGATTTTAGAAAGACCATAAAGATATGTACTCCATTTCACTATTGAAACAAAAGGTGAAAGAATTGGAGAATCATAGATTTTATCTAACCGGTTAATATATAAATTTTGTAACTAAAAATACAAAAAGTCATTTTTTGTAAAAATAGAACAACCTAAAGTTACCTAAAAAGGTATCCTTATTTTAAATAGGGGAGTGAGACGACTATAAAGAATAAAAATAAGAAGAGGTAAGATTAATATATATAAGTTATTTATAAGTTTCTAACTCGTAGAGTCTAAGTTAGAGAAGGGTAAATTTGATCCGATTAAGATATTTAGAATATTTAAGGTTAAACCATTAAGTAAGAATTAACTAGGAGAGCTTAAGACAAATATAAGTTAGTTTTGTTAGTTTAGTTGAAACTAAAGCATACCCTTTGTTATTAAGATATTTAAATTTAAAGAGTGCTCCGCTAGCGAAGCTGTAAGCCAAAGGCTACTAACTGCGTTAGTATTTTTTTATTAATTTTTTTTTTATAAAACATTTTTGTTGGGTTTATTTCTCTCTAAAAGAGAATTAGGATATCTAAAACTGAATTACAAAATAGGCTAGCTGCGCTAGTAAGACTCTACCAACGAATGGTTTGGTTAGGGTTAGCAGCGGAAGGCTACTATTTTATTCTTATTATTCATACGTTTATAAGAACTAGAAAAAGGGTAATTAGGAAAATCAGTAGTATATTTAAGGTATATTTTATAGAAAGTAGCTTCTAGACTACAAATAATAATAATTTTAGGTAAATTTTTATATATTTATATTATATAAACAAAATGAGAAAATTTTAGTTATTAAATATAATTACAGCTGGATATAAATATCCGAGTAGCGAATAAGCTGCGAAGGGGCTACAAAATTAGAACTTGCAAGAAGTTTAGTATAGCTGTCTGGTTTCTTCAAGGACCAATAATAATAATATTTAATAAAAATATTAGTAAGCTAATACCTATACCTATACTTAGGAATATTTAGATAGATCAGTAGCGCATTACGCATCGCTAGCGAAGCTAGTAGCGATACTACATACCTTCTAAACTAGCTGCGCAATTAGTAACGAAGTTAGCCTTAGTTAGCTTTTATAAGAGTAATAGCGTTTTCTATAAGAAGTTAGAAAGGTGGCTACAAAATCTGAGTTATAGATATACCTAATTCCCCTTTACAGTTGTGACCGCTGAAATAGTTTAAAAGGTTAAAACATACCATTCATGACGGTAAAACAAAGGTTCAATTCCTTTTTTCAGCTTATTTCATATAAAACATTTATAAATAAGACTAACTGCTTTATAAGTTATAAGCTCTAGTGAGATTTGGTTACTGCCCTTTTAGCGCAGCTAGCTAAACAAAGCTACTAAAAGCGTTAGTTGCTATTATATTTAAGCAAATCTATGAGTTTTTTTTTTTATTAAAAGAGGTAAAATTAGTTTAATTGGTTAAAATGACGTCTTGTGGCGACGATGTTCAGAGTTCGAGTCTCTGATTTTACCCTAATAAATAAACTTCTAGTAGTAGCCGAAGGTTACACAAATTATAATAGCTGCGCTATACTGAAAACTTATTGTCTAGCCCATTGAAGTTGCTAGGCTAGCTAGCTAATATATAAGTATATATATATATTATAATCCAGCAATAGGGCCTTAATTAGCAAAGCTAATCTTCTTCTAGCCTAAGGGGTACTAGTATTTTCTCATTAAATAAGCGAAAAAGTGTAAAGGTTTGCACAACAGTCTCATGAGCTGTTAGATTGGGTTCAATTCCTAATTTCGCTAATTAGTCAAAGCTGTAAAGTAAAATTTACTTAGGTCCTTTAGTATAGTGGTTCGTACAACTCCCCTTCAAGGAGTCAGGATCAGTTCAAATCTGATAAGGATCAATGTTTAGGAATAATTGTCATAGGTAAGACTAAGCAATTGCTAATTGTTAGGGTTAACAGCTCTTGGACGTTCGACTCGTCCTTATTCCGTATATATTATATTTTTATATATTAAGATAATATTTAGCATTCTAGCTAGCTACTGCTACTATTCTATTTAGTGCAAAGCTGATAATACTTTCTACTACAAGCTTTATAAAACCCCATTAAGACTTTTTTATAAATAAAATCTTAGCAATATAATTAATTGGATCACAATTAAGAAATTAAAGCCTAAGTCTAAGTTGATATAATTGATTTACAGAATCTTTAAAGATTATCGCTTTATATAAGGTATACCCCATAGAATATCAATTTGGTAACCTAATTTTATTGCATTGTCCTTTTCTTCGCTAAACACCATATCTTCATATGTACCTAATGCGGCTAATGTTCTTAATCCTGATTTAGTTTGAACATGGAAAATGAGTTTGTAAAATAGGGACGGATGTTCTAGATTAGAAGGTGTAGTAATCTTACAATACCGTATGCATTACTTAGCACTTTTCTAATATCTAATAGCTAATAGCTAATATCTTATATTACCGATGAAACAAAGTAGGTTTACCTACCCCTACAGGGTATAACATATTTCAGTTAAATTATATGAAGCAAGGTAGAGTATCCGGATTATCCCCTATGAAATCTATGTATGTAACATAGGATACTAATGTTAAATTAATATCTGTTAACGACATAAATGGAATAAATAAAGTTCTAAATGAATATAATGTTGAAGCTGATAGTTGTAGATTAAGTGTAGTATGGGACTGGATGAGTAATATGGATTATTCTAAATTAGTTGACCCTGCTTTAAGAAAGGATATTGTTGAGGAAGTACTAAGAGATCAAGCTAAAGAATATTTCAGTAGTCAAAGTAAATTGGATAAAATTCTTAAATTTCTTAAAATTGGTAATGTTCATAATTACGTTAAAGAGAAAGAGAAAGAGAAAGAGAAAGAGAAAGAGAAAGAGAAAGAGAAAGAGAAAGAGAAAGAGAAAGAGATTATTTCCCTAATTTTGATAGTATCACTATGTTAGATGTTTATAATAATACTGAATTATCTGAGTTTATTAAAGATGAATTAGCTTCTAATCTTAAGGTTACTGTGTACAAATCTACTAATTTTAGTAATAGTAATAGTAATAGTAATAGTAATAGTAATAGTAATAGTAATAGTAATAGTAATAGTAATAGTAATAGTAATAGTAATAGTAATAGTAATAGTAATAGTAATAGTAATAGTAATGAACTATATTTTGTTTTTGATATTTCTACTCATACGAGAGTTGTATGTATTGGAGATAGTAAAACATGGAAAAATACTCTAACTTTCTGGAATAAGGATAAATATCCATATGCTAAATGGACCGATGTTTCTATAGATAATAATAAATTTACAAGACAAGTAGGTGATATTAAATTTCATATTGATAATGGTAAAGTTATATTCTGGGGCCCAAATTATATAACTTCCCTGATATGATTATGGGTTATACTGAAAAGAAACATAATACTAAAATTGGTGCTATTGATTTCTAAAGTTATGGTAGCGAACCTGAATATGGCGGATTAGGAATTCATAAAGTATATGCTGGAGGGGTAGCCTTACAAACAGGATATTATCAACATTATTTCATTGACCCTAATACAGGTTAAAAAACAAAAATGGTGATGATATAATAAATAAATTATTCCTTGATTTATTCGATTATATTTACATGGATAAGAAAAACAGAAATGGGTATACTTTATATGCACACAATCTAGGTAGATTCGATTCTATATTTATATTGAAGTCTTTAGTAAAATTAGGATATGATATTAAGGCAAAATGGAAGGAAAATGATATACTTTCCATTAAAATAACTGATAAAGATAAAAATAAATGTTAAATTAAAGGATAGTATAAAAATGGTTCCTACCTCATTAGACAAAATGCTAAAAACATTTAATTGTAATGTTACAAAAGGTATATTCCCGCATAAATTTGTGAATGAACATACTTTAAAGTATGTTGGCCCTAAACCAGAAATCATATATTACTTCGATGAATATCAAATCACTGATAGTAAACTGAATGGCTACAATAATTTACCCGATACATTTAATGTAAAAAAGAATGTCTAGAATATTTAAAATCTGATGTAAGGGGATTATTAGAAGCTATGGTAAAATTTAGTTCACACTACTTTGATAATTACGGATTTAATATAACTAGTTTTAGCAGTAAAACATTACCTAGTTTAGCTTTAGCAATGTTTGGATACGGCCACAGAGATAATGAACATGCCATTAAAGTGATTAAAGGGCCATTAGAAAAACATTATAAGACAAGCTTATTTCGGAGGTAGTAGTAATATTTTCGATGATAATCAGGATAGAATTATTAAAGAAGGGTACCATTAGGATATGAATTCTCAATTCCCTAATGCGTATGAAATATCCTATGCCTACCGGTAACCCCGAATTCAGTAATAATACCCTATTAGAATACTATACCTTAGGATTCGTATTTGCTAAAATTACACCTCCAAGCAGAGACGGGTTACCTAATTTATTACAACAAAGACATGAAGATGGTTCAGTATCTTGTCCAAGAGACGTATTCTATTAATTCATCTTAACAGTAGATTTAAATCAGGGTATTGAATAGGAAGACATACGCATAAATTGGGGAGTTAATTTCCCTAATGCTTGTGAAGCTAATGAATTATTTGGTCCTTTTGTAGATAAATTTTATGAAATTAAAAATACAGCAACAGATAGTGTACCTAGAAATATTGCTAAATTAAATTTAAATTCTACTTAAGGGGTAACAGAGAACATGAATATTCTATTAGATTACTTGATAAAAAAAGCTACGGATCAAATAATACAGAAATATCATTATAATTATTTAACTGAATTATCAGATGATTTATTTTAATAAGAACAGGTCCAAGATTAAATGAAAAATTAAGAAAACTAGATGCTGATCAACATAAATTATTAATAGAAGATAATCTAGAACCAAAATTAACTAAAGATAGAGGTTTACCTTCAACAGTTAAGATCTCACCCGTTATTTCTGCTTAGGCTAGAGTATCCGTAAATCATTTAAAAATATAATTGATAACTTAGCTATTGCAAGTAATACCGATAGGTTAATTTTAAGAAAACCCTTAGAAGATCATTTAATAGGTAAAGAATTAGGTCAATGGAAATTAGAACATAAATTTAAAAAGGGAATTTTCATTAAACCTTAATTGGACTGCTACCAAGACTAGGATACAAATGAATTAATTAGAAAAGCCAGGGGTATAAATGCAAGTAAATTAACTTATAACGATTATCTTGAATTAGCAAAAGGTAATAATATTACTACTGAAAAAAATGTGTTTAATGTAAACTGGAAATCTTTACTTCTAGAGGTTATTAATCTTAAAACTAAGGTAAAAGGACTTAAATCAAACTAAATTAGAAAGCCTACCCTGATTAACTAGATTTAATAATTAAATTAACCTATAAAGTATTTAGAATTGAATAAACCTTTAATAAATTGTTTGAACTCTTTATTGTTTGTCCATGTACCCTACTGGTAGTGAAGGTATTGTAATAACTTTTTGAGTATTTCTATCTATAACTTTTTCAACTAAATCATTGCTATTAGAAATTAGATCTGATTTTTTAGATTTATCACTATATTCATTATTTGAGATTGATGCTAATTCCCCATTTTCGGTTAATACAATAGGTTGATAACAATCAGTAGCACTTACGATAGTTGTTATAAAATGTCTATGTAGTTTTAATAGATACCATCATCATTAAAGTAAATGGCTATGAAAGCACTTTTAACTAGTTTTTCCAAAATAACCATATTGTTAGGAGTTCCTGCAAAGCAATCATGTACAGTATATAAAGGTAATGATTTTTTAGACATACTAATTATAAGCATATGAACATTAGATGCATCCAATGAATGAATAAAATTAGCCATAAAAGATCTTTTCATACTTAATTTATCAATTGAATCAGTAGGTAATTTAATAGTTGCTATCTTACTTGTTTTCGATATTTTAGCTTTAATTAAAGAAGCTTTTTGATTACTATTACTGAGTTTGTTACCGGCCCCAGTGTTAAGATGTAACTGTTCCATAGTTTGATGTTTGATAGCTTTTCATTGTAAATTTTAACTTACTCAGTTGCACCCATTCTACATTCTAAAACCTGCTTATTAACTATTTGATATTTTAGGTATAACTAACCAACTTGTCACTGTTTAATTGGAAACACCTGGGCTCGAACCAGAACTTTCCCCTTAAAAGGGGGACACTCAACCACTCGAGTTCTGCTTCCTTTAATAGTAAAATTTTAATCTGTTAGTTGCCTTATGGCTAGAAGTTAGCCCTAACTTCGGTTACTACTACTAATAAAATAATTAGCTTATTATTATTAACTTCTTGGCTAACCTTGGTCTCATTCTATTTATACGAAGGCTACTGCAATTATTTTTATTTTAAATGACATCTTATTGATTCGAACCAAATTTTACTTCGAAGCACATCTATAACCAATTTAGCTAAAGATGTAAACTAGCTTCCATACTAGCCTCCAATTAATTAATTTATAGTTAGCGAAACAATCTCGACTAGCGAATAGCTGTTGTAGCGCTATACTTTTGCAAAACGCAGACTAGCCTAAAAACTTAGGCTAGCTAATACTAACTACTAATAATTGCTTAACGAACTTAGCTGCTAACTACAGCTCTATTTTACGAGTAAAGAGACTTGAACTCTTACAAAACAAATTTTTATGAGTGCCTAAAACCCACCCGGCTACCAATTTCGGCATACTCGTGAATTTTCATTTTGTTTTAAATCTTTAAGACTATGCTTCGCTATAGATTTTATTGAAGTTTTCAGCTAGAGCTAGTTTTTTAGCTAAACGAAACAAGAAACAAGTTGGCGAAACGAAAATAACTTTTAAGACTAAATTTTCTTTTTCAATTATTGATTACTTTTGAGTTGCTGGGCTACAACTAATTTTTATGATCTAATTTAACTTATGATTTATGAGTATAATAATAAGAATGCAATCAGAAGAGCGAATATTGAATACATTCAAAGAAGAATGCTCAATCAATAAAGAATAAAGTAGTGCAGCTAGGCTTGCTAGTTAAACTAACAAAGTGTACTCAAGCAAACTAGTTTATCAACTCATACTAGCAAACTAGTTTTGTTTTAGTTTAGTAAGCAAACTTAATTAATACTACTACTTTTAAGTTGTTTTAAAGCTTGTTATAATTTAGCTAACTCTAAATGTAATTTAACTCTAAATGGTTTGATTTCTTTCTTTTTTTAATTGTTAATTGTTAATTGTTAATTCTCTTTTAAAAAGGGATCTAATAGCTTCGTAAGCGATGAGCTTAAGCTTTAGAAGTAGCTCCTATTGAATGATTGAATGATTGAATGATTGAAGGATTGAAGGATTGAATGATTGAATGATTGAATGAAGATTCTCGTATTCTAAGAAGTTTAAGAAGTTTAAGAAGTTTAAGAAGTTTAAGAAGTTTAAGAAGTTTAAGAAGTTTAAGAAGTTTAAGAAGTTTAAGAATAAAAGGGAGCAGTAAAGAAAAGGTAAATTAAAGCTAAGTAAAGAAGAGGACAACACCAGAGTGCTAATTATTTTATTTTTATATTTTTATTATTTTTATATTTTTATTATTTTTAAATAAAAGAGATATATACAAATTGCAAAAGCAAATACAATACGACAAAGTTAATTAGCCAGCATTAGCAGTAGCTAAGCTTCGCTAGACTTTGATCAAATTTTTCAGTATGAGTTTAATTTTGGCTCTGATTGAACGTTTTTCAGTAGTTTTAAGACATGCGAATCTTTGTCTGTATACTTAAAACAAGGAAGGTAAATTATATTAGTTACAATATGAGTCAACTTCTTTGGATCCTTAGATCAACTTTAGGTAAAAGGACAAGGTGTAAAGGTGAGTAAGGATAAATTAGATACTTTATAGCCCTCTCGAATAGGGGATAGTTTAATTTAGATGAAAACACACTTTTAAATTAAACATAAAATAGCATTGTTATAATAAAGGAAATTTAAATTTTTAATCCTATCTATATAAATTATAGGTTTCATTAAAAAGGTCATCCGCTATAAAAATCGATTTATTTTGTTTAATGGTAGTTGGTGGGGTAATAGCCTACCAAGCCTACGATCAATAGCCAAGTTTGATAGAACAGATGGCCACATTGGGAATGAAAAGCCCCAAGTAAAGTAATTTACCAGCAGTCAAGAATATTAGTCAATGCTCGCAAGAGTGAACTAGCTAACTGAAATCTTAAGATCAATTAAAACTGGTACTTAAGATAACGTAAGGGAAAATAATGATATTACCTTGCTATAAGTGTTGTCCAAATAACTGGTGCCAGAAGACTCGGTAACGCCAGAAACGCAAACGTTAGTCGTCCTAATCAGGCGTAAAGGGTGAGTAGGCTGCTTTTAAAGTTATTAATTAGAAGCTCTAACCGCAATAACAAGGCTCTAATAAAGAAAAAGTTTAAATTTAAATTGAACTAATCAGTTAGCAACTGCAGTTATTTACAAAGTTAGTAATTTTTAATGAATAAAAGCTAGAATCAAACAGAGGATAAACCGAACAATGTTTAGAGTAGGGATGAAATCCTTAAATACTAAATGGAGTACTAATGGTGAAAACTTTTATCTAATAATGATTGACGCTGAGGAACGAAGGTGAGAATAGAAAATAGGATTGGAGACCCAGATATCCCTCACTGTCAACGATGAATGGTGGTTGTTAGTTTTAAAAAGAACTAGTAACGATGTTAACGCGATAACCATTCCGCCTTGCGAGTACGGTTGCAAAACTGAAACCAAAAAAATTAGTCGATCTCGGAGCAAACGAAGTGAAGCATGTTATTTAATACGATAGTCCGCGTAAAATCTTACCAGTTCTTGCATAACTCTTGCCTTCGGGTTTAACTATTAATAAAATAGGTTTCTATTTGAACCTAGAAGAATAACTACTAGCTAGTATTTCACAAAATAGGTTTATTAAAATAGAATTGAGTTACAGGTGTTGCATGGCTGTCGTCAGTCCGTATTTTAAGAATTTAGGTTAACTCCACTAACGGACGCAATCCCTGTTGTTAATTTATACTTAACAATTTATGAATTTTACATATTTTCATTGGGGGCTAAGACAAGTCGTTATGGCTCTTAGGAACTGGGCTATCAACGTGCTGCTAAGAACTTTTACAAAGTGAAGCAAAACCTTAAATCAGTTGTAAAATAGCTTGCTATTAAGAAAACTAAATTAATTAAAAAAGGAAGAGCAAATCATTAAAGAAAGTTAATAAATAAATAATCAAAAAGGATTGTTGCCTGAAATTCGGCAACATGAAGTAGGAATTTCGAGTAATCGTTGATCACAAGCGCAACGGTGAAGAAAGCATTCGGGATGAACTAACTGTCTGTCGCTGGGGAGAAGCTCGGAACGGGGGAAACTGAAAAATCACTAACAAAATTTAACTAGTTAATTATGGATGCAAGTTTATAATTATTAGTATTAGCGCTAAATATAAATAAGTAAATTATTTGTTTTGTTATTTAGTACAAATTTGTTAATTAATAAGTATCAGTTAACTCTTCGGGGTAACATCTCAAAAGTCATAGCAAGGTAGCCGTACTGGAAGGTGCTGCTGGAAAATATTTCATTTAATACCCCCATTAAACAAACAAAATCTACTAATAGCGCAGCAAATATAGTTTATAGCTTATTGGCAATAGCTCTTATTAACGAAGGTTAGGTGCGCTAAACTAGCGCAGGGTAGTAAGTCTAAAAATTTTCCTTCTAATCGTTAAGGTATCTAGCTAAAGATTAAACTGGTTATTAGCTTCACTAAATTAGCATAGTAAAATTTTATTTTTTAGCAAAGCTATACGCTAAACTTAGCAGTTATTAATAGTAGATATACGCTACTAACTTTAGTTTTTTAATCTAGCTTATTATAGCAAATAGCAAAAAGCAAATAGCTAATAGCAAATAGCAAAAAGTAAATAGTTGCCCTATCAAGGGGGGAATTACTAATAATTTTAATGTTTTAAGGGGGTTAGCTGAGTGGTTTTAGCAGTAAATTTACACTTTACAGACAGAGTTTCGATTACTCTACCCCTTATGATATTTAATAAAATAGATACTAATAACATTAGCAAAAGCTACTAAAATTTAGCGTAGCTAACTTCGGATTTAATAGCCTTAATGTAGGTAGATAAAATTTTCTCATCCCAACCTTTTACCTTTTAACAAGGGGGGGGGGGGGCGTAGGCCTAAGCTTAAAGCAGGTTAATTATATACAATATTTAATCTTAAATTAAGACTTTAGCATAATGGTTAATGCAGTTCGCTCATAATGGATATTATAAGGGTTCAAATCCCTTAGGTCTTATAATACTTAAGTAGTTAATTGAAAATACTACTTTAAACCAAAAAGTAATTATCAAATTAAAATAACTTAGCGAAACATTTAGTAAAAAGTTAGCCTAGAAGTTAAACTAACTAAGCTATTTTAAATTAGCGAAACTCAAACTCAACTCAAACTCAAACTAAGCTAGTAGTTGTTATCGGGCTAGCATCTAATGAATAGTAGTAGCCATACGGCTACAATTTCCAATAATAGCTAGCTATTATTAAAGCAGGAGCCGAAAATTTAAATTAAAAAGATAAAACAATAAATAAATAATATTAAAAATAAAGGGTACTTGGTCGAGTCTGGTTTATGGCGCTCGTCTTGAAAACGAGTACTTTCTAAAGAAGTCGTGAGTTCGAATCTCACAGTGCCTGTTTAATCAAATAATCATTATTTCAATTTACTATTGATGGCTTTAATTTATTTTTCTCTAGCCTATTTCTTAAACTAGTAGACTTATTGCTTCACAAGTAGTAAGGCTTAACTGGATTTTTGTTTTTTACATAGATTTGAACAAAAAAAAATTGTTTCTAATTTTTTAAAAAATAGCACTTTTTGGGAAAAATAACACTCTTTTTGTGTACCAACAAAAGACTAACAAAACTTGAAAATAAAGTACAATAAATCATGAGAAACTCTCGAACTTTTATTTTTAATCTCAGACTAGTAATTCCAATAGCAAAATACAATGAATTGGCTAAATTCTACTAATGCTAAAGAAATTGGTACCCTTTATTTAATTTTTTCTGTATTTGCAGGTATGGTTGGAACAGCTTTTTCAGTTCTAGTGCGCCACTGCGCGGCTGTCATGTTCGAGTGAGAATCACTCCGACATTTCACATACATGTTGATACCAACAAGGTTAGGCAAAGGGGAAAGCCCTGCGTTGAACATAGCATCCTTGATTAAAGGGGAAAAATCGATAAACTCGGTATGCGACTATCCCCAAGGTATCGTTTCTAAGGTTAAATCTATACTGACTGAACTCTATCTGGTAGTTGCCTCTAGAAAAGGGCTAAGACACTCCGAAGATAGGTCTTACCATTGGATGTGGGCTTTATTAGAACGAGCTCACATAAGTGACCACATGGGACGGGTTACTCGAAGTAACAAACCGAAGAATGGAGAACCTAAGGAAACTAACGGCATGCCATCCGAACTGTGGGATTGCCTAAGGGAGGGAGCCAAAACCGCCTATGGCAACAGAGCCCTTATAGTACCCGTATTCCAATCCTGGGGAAGAAGGGCAGGAAACGATCTTAGAGAACGGACTCTGGAAAGACACGGGTATCGTGGCTACTCGACCCACTCCCAAGGGGTCGACAAAAACTTCCCGAAAAAGTTCCTAAAATTAGCTGAATTCTGTAACAAGAACCCAATCCACCTGGTACCCGACGACTTATTCTCCTTAATGCTAATACCACAGATGTACCAGATCGCGTACAATAAACTTAAATCAAATCCCGGAAACATGACTCCTGGAATCAAACCACAAACCCTAGATGGGATTTCCCTGGATTGAATCCATGAGACCATTAAGTGTATCAAGGATCAATCATTCAATTTCTCCCCAGGGAGAAGAGTAATGATCCCAAAGGCGAATGGTAAGAAAAGACCACTGAGCGTGGCCCCTCCCAGAGACAAAATAGTCCAAGAAGTGCTACGGATGATCCTCGAAGCGGTGTTTGAACCGACCTTCTCCGAGCTAAGCCACGGCTTCCGACCGGCCCGAAGCTGTCACACTGCCTTAAGGCAGATTAGAACTAAATTCGGAGGTGCAACCATATACCTAGAGGGAGACATCTCAAAATGTTTCGACAGTTTCGATCACCATGTCTTGATGAATATCATCGAGAACAAGATTAAAGACCGACGTTTCACATCCCTTATATGGAAGACGCTAAGAGCCGGGTATTTCGAATTCCACGAAGTGAAAAATTCCATAGTAGGAACACCTCAAGGATCCATAATAAGCCCTCTCTTAGCTAACATCTACCTGCACCCGTTGGACCAATTTATGGAGAAGCGAATAACGGGATACAACCGAGGTACAGCCGCAAAGATCAAACCCGAATACAAACGACTAGAGTACTACCAAGCCAAAGCCGCCAAGAGAGGGGACAACAAAGGAGCGCTAAGGATCTTGAAGCAGAGACAGCTTCTCCCTAGCCGACTTAAAGCAACCCCCGATTTCCGAAGAATGTACTACGTACGATATGCCGACGACTGGATAGTATCACTCCGAGGACCCAGAAAGGACGCAGTGCAACTATTACATGCAATAAAAGACTTCCTGAAAGAAGATCTTAAACTGGACCTCAGCCTGGGAAAAACCAAAATCACCCGACCTAGGGATGCGGCATTATTCCTCGGAACTGAAATATCGAACTCGAACCACGTATACGCACATAGGGGAAAACAAGGTCAATACCTTCGAGCACCTAGCCAGATACGAATGATCGCCCCCCTTCACCGAATTTACAAGAAGCTGACGGAGGCAGGATTTATGAATGGCAAACATGAGGGGACACCCCGATTCCTATGGAAAGACTTGAGCAAAGATACTATTATCACTCTATATAACAGTGTGCTGAGAGGTTACCTAAACTACTATAGTTTCGCCCATAACTACAACCGAACCGCAGCATCACTTACACATATCCTTAAAGTATCCTGTGCCAAATTGCTGGGTGCCAAGCTCTCCCTAGGGAGCACAAGTAAAGTGTTCAAGAAATTCGGGTCGAACCTAACAGGAAACGACAAGGCTGCTTTCCTTAACCCCTCACTTAAACTGAACACTTGGGATTTCAAAGTTAACGCTAGAGAGTACTTAAATACTCTCTATGCATCGCACCTATCTGCCGCAACTCTCGAAAACCTGGCCTGCAGAAAATGTGGGTCTGTCGAGAATGTGGAAATGCATCATGTGCGTAAATTAAGCGATCTTAACCCCAAGATCTCCGAGATCGACCGAATTATGGTTAAAGCAAGAAGAAAACAAGTACCGCTATGCCGAGCTTGCCACTTGGAACATCATAAAAAGGAATCGCCTTGGAAAAGCAGCCAAAAAGCGACAATAAACAGTAAGAACCAAGGGTAAGTTCAAAAACTAAAATCAGCTGACATATCGAATCCGGAGAGCCGTATGACGGGAAACTGTCACGTACGGTTCGGGAAAGGGGGTCATGGCCTGGCAAAAAGGGCCTTGATCTCTAGTTCATATTAGATTAGAATTATCTTCTCCAGGAGTACAATTCTTACAAGGAGATCATCAGTTATTTAACGTAATAATCTCAGCTCATGCGTTCATAATGATTTTCTTTATGGTTATAGACCAACACAATATTAATAATTTAACACCAAATATAAAAATAAAAAGTAGGCAATATATTACTTACTTTTCACAGCCTACTAAAGATAGTATAAATAACAATCCTAATAAAAATAATAAGGAACCGCACAAATACACTAAAATTTTCATTCCTAATGCTTTTTATAACCGCATTGAAATAGCAGCTGTAGCTAAGAAGGTTACAGGAGTTTACATTTTTAAAACTTCTACTGGATCTTGCTATGTAGGAAGTAGCATATCTTTGTATAATCGGGTTTGCTCTTATTTTATGCCATCAATTCTGGCTAAGGGTGATCGACGAGTTTTAAGATATTTCCATAAAAATGGATTTAAGGATGTCAGTTTAACTCTATATATAATGGAGAATGGTGCTACATCAGAAATGGCAGTAGAGTTAGAACAATATTTTATAAATGAACTAGCTCCTGATTTAAAAGTAGAACTAGTAGCATCTAGTACTGGTTACCTTGAACCTATGTCCATGGAATGGAAAATATACTTGAGAGAATTAAGAGGTACTCCTGTATATGTGTATGACAACGCGACCTCTAATCTAGTTCACATGTTCGACTCTAAAACATATTTATATAAAATGCTTAGTATGGATCATAGAACATTAGATAAATTTCTGGCAAGCGGTAAACCTTTTTTAAACCGATTCGTTTTTTCATTGGAAGCTATAACTAATTTTAGTGTCGATGCTTTACTTACAATTGAGGATTTACAATTAATATTTCTCCAAGAAAGAACTAATAGGGATTCTTCAATTACTGCTCGAAGTCGTTCAGTACTAGCAGAAAATATTAAGAATCCTAAACTTTCAGCTAAGTTTTCGTCTATTAATGCTTGTGCAGCAGCTCTTAAAGCAGATCGAGGCACAATTCGTTCATATTTATCAGGTAGCTCAACAAAAAATTACTATCGAGGCCAATGGAAATTATCTTATGTAAGTAAGCAACTATAGCTATGTTTGTTAAATTAAATATGTGTATTAGGCATAGCCGGGTTATGGAGTAATTCATAACTTTCTTTTCACTATTTGCTGGAAACCCCTTAAAATTTATAGATTAGCTCTTAATATCCGAAATATTTAATTTTGGTAGCTAGAAGTAATAACACTAATAAATATTGGGCAATCAGCAGGAAACCTACAAGGTATGCACTTTCCCGGTTGCGTAACTCATCGAGGGGTGACTCTCTTTGTTTTTTAATTAAAATTCACTGTAGCCCAATTAATAAATTAATCAAATATATAAATATATTTTGGTTAAAGGTTAGCAGAGTTAGGAAAACTATCTTGTAGTGGATCCTCAGAGACTACACGTGAAATACCCTTGATTGCGCTGAGTACAAATTTTAAAGATAAAGGGTAAAGATATAGTCCGGCCTTATTCGAAAGATTATAGGTAATTCCGTATGCCTGGATTATTAGGAGGATTTGGTAATAATCAAAATTCTTTTTCTTTTTTACTTAGCTTGTATACAGCTTTTTTTCACAAATTGAAATTTAAATTGCCTTGTTCTAATTTAAAGTTTAGTTCAAGCCAAGAGGCCCGAAAAACCCATAATAATTTTATTTATAAGCTTAATGATAATATAAAACCTAATATTAAATATAATTATGCAAATTTTTCATCTCAAAAGGATTATTCTGAATTATTTAAAATCAACTTATTAAGATCAAAATTTGGACCCTATTTAGCTGGTTTAATAGAAGGAGACGGAACTATAGCTGTTCACGAACCTAATAGAAGCGCAGCTACTCAAAAATATAACCCTAAATTTATAATAGTTTTCAAAAAAGCTGACCTTCCTTTAGCTAATTATTTACAAAATATAACTAAATGTGGAAAAGTTTTAATTAAACCTGATAGAGGTTATGTTTTATGGCAAATACAAGATATAATTAGTGTATATACTTTAATTTATATAATAAACGGTTTTATGAGAACTCCTAAAATAGAAGCATTAAATAAAGCCATAGTTTGGTTAAATGATTATAAAATCAATGCTAGAAATATTGATAAATTGCTAGAAAACGGAAATCCAAGAATTAATTTAATTATAAATAAAATTAGTTTACTTGAAATTAAACCTTTAGATCAATCGCCATTAGAAACTAATGCATGGTTAGCTGGTTTTACTGATGCTGACGGAAATTTCTCTATTAATATTCACAAAAGGACTAATAAAAATTCTACAAGAGTTCAATTGTATTATAGATTAGAAATTAATCAAAATTACCACAAATTAGATTTAAACGGAAATACTGTTAGTTTTTTCCCAATTATCTCTAAAATTGGTTTATTTTTAGGTGTAACAGTTTATAGCAGATCTAGAATTATTAAAGATAAAATCTACTATAGCTTTACAGTAATGAGTTATAATAAATCAAGTAATTCCATTGTTTATAATTATTTTAATAAATATCCTCTTCTTTCTTCCAAATTTTTAGATTTTAAAGATTGGGCTTTTATATTAAAATTACAAAATACAAACAAATTAACTACATCTTATCTAGATAATGCTATTCAAATTAGATCCGATTTTAATAAAACCAGAACAACTTTTGTGTGGGATCATTTAAAATTTAATTGTTATGAAACTTGCTTTAGCGAGTAAAAATTTAATCAAGAATAATTGCCGTGTTTGACTGTAAAGTCATTCTTATTTCGTTACTATTTGCGGGAAGTTCCTAAAATAATCTTATAAAATCTACTGAAAACTTAATTAATTTAAGCGTACAGTGATCTTAAGTATTAAGATTAATGTTGTTATTTATTTAACATAAATGGATAATCCGCAGGAAACCAATATTATATCTGCTTAACTTAGTTTGATATTTTAGTAGGATCCTCAGAGACTACACGTAACGCCCCAATTTGTGGTTATCAAATAAATTTTGGGTGAAGATATAGTCCAATCATTATTGAAAAATGATGTAAATAAATGAATTATTTCCTACCTATACATTGCGGAAGCCCTGATATGGCAACAAAAAACAATTTAATCTAAATAAATGGTTAACTTCAGTTAGAAAATTTTCCTATTATTCAAGCAAGTCTAAGGTTTCTAATACTCTCCCAAACCCTAAAATTTTAAATAAGTACTCCGTACAATATTTAGCTCATTATTTAGCAGGTTTATTGGAAGGAGATGGTTATATTTCTATTACCAAACAAAATAGAGTAATACTAGATATAAGTTATAATCTAAAAGATAAACCTTTAGCTGAAAAGCTAATAAGTTATTTTGGAACAGGATTCATAGCTAAGAGACCAAATAATGGTATAGAATTAAGATTTTCAAGCACAAAAACCTTATGTCAAATAATTCAGCTTATCAATGGTAAATTTAGAACACCTAAAATAGAACAATTACATAAATTAATTGATTGAATTAATCAAAAATATTCTATGGACATTAAAAAATTACCTCTTAATGAGAGTCCTATTCTAAACGATAGTTGGTTGGCAGGTTTTATTGACGCTGAGGGAGGTTTCTATATTAGAAATTCTTTAAAACAAATAATTTGTAAGTTTACTTTAGAAAAAAGGATGATTTATCCTAAAACTAATGAAAGTTATAAATTTATTTTAACCTCAATTTGTTTAGCTTTAAATGTAAATTTAAATATTAGAATCAGGAAGGATAAGAAAAATTTTTATTATATTATTAGAGTTGAAAATCAAAATTCCACTCAATTATTAATTGATTATTTAGATAATTATCCTTTATTAAGTAGCAAACATTTAGATTATTTATGTTGGAAAATAGCTTTTAATGAAATAATTAATAAAAATCATATGACTGTAGATGGACGAAAAATAATTTATGAACAGAAAGGCCACATGAATAATAGTAGAACTTATTTCAATTGGGACCATTTAGATAATTTGTAATGCCGTTTGTCTTAGTAATAAGACTTATTATTACCTAGCTATATGCATGGAATTCCTCAAATTATTTGTTTTAACAAAGAGAACTGGTATTTTATACAAACAAACCAAAAACAAAAATAGTAATCAGTATTATTTACAGCTGTTTAACGTTTATTTGTAAAAATTTTAATACACAAAGGGGAGAATATGCAGGAAACCAAAGGAAATATTTTTTTCTTAGTAGGATCCTCAGAGACTTTAATATAAATTTTCTAGTACATAATTATATTAGGAATGTATAGCTTTATACATTAATACGCTAGGCTCCAATAGGCTAATTATACTAGATACTTAGATAAAACCAAAATTGGATGAAGACATAGTCCGAATAAGTAAGAAATTACTTATATAAATTGATTCCCAAGATTAAATAATATTTCTTTCTGGCTATTACCGCCTTCTTTAACACTATTATTGATGAGTTCATTAGTAGAAAGTGGAGCTGGTACATTCCCTGTGCTAGAGTAGTTAGTAATTACTATTAAGAACTTCTCTATATGCTGGGAATTCCTAAAGCCATTAGGTACTTTATATTCCCTAGTTTTTCTAATATAAAGTTACAAACCAAAGGATGTTACAATGGACAACCAGCAGGAAACCAAAGCAAAATATAGCTAAATAAATGTTAGTAGGATCCTCAGAGACTATACGTGAAGCTCCTTTAACATAAAGGATGAAAATATAGTCCATTATACATATGAAAGTATGTATTAGTATAGATTTATGTTTTACTTAATAGGTAGGAAATTGAAGTCGAATAATTAAGTCTACCTTAAGGTTCTTCTCTTCTAGCGACTCTACTAAAAAAATTTACTTAGGTAGTTATTTAGCAGGTTTAATAGAAGGTGATGGTTCAATTATAGTACCTAAAACTATTAGAAATCAAAAAGGTAAAATGCTATATCCTGTTGTCAAAATCACTTTTGTGAAGAAAGATGCTCCTCTAGCCAACAAAATAATGGAGGTTATAGGAGGAGGTATGAAAGTATATCCTAATAATTCCGGTTATCTGGATCTGTTATTTCAAGACCTTAATTCAATAAAAACATTTGCTGTACTACTTAACGGGAAAATTATAACACCTAATCTTGAAGCATTCCATAATTTAATAGACTGGTTAAATGCTAGACCCAAAGATGGGTTTAAATTAATTAAGCTAGGTTTAGATTATACTTCACTAGGTAACAACCCTTGGTTAGCTGGTTTTATTGAAGCAGATGGTAATTTTTATTGCGAATATAATTTAAATTCCAATGGAATTGCCACTTTACTTAAAAGTTATATGAGAGTATCTCAAAAACAATCATATAAAACAACTATTTCTGAAGATAATTCAAATTTCTATATAATGGAAAAAATTCGAGAATTTCTGGCCGTTAAAAATGTTAATAAGATTCAAAGAAATAAACCAAATTATATAGAACTAGGTTACGAAGTAAGAACTACTAAAAAAATCATCTTGTGATATTTGAATAAATTATTTAATTAAATTTCCAATGTTTAGCTCTAAAAATTTAGATTTTTTAAATTGGAAAGAATTCCATAACATTAGAATTTCTAAACAATATAAAACTTTAGAAGGTACTTTAAATATAATTTTTTTTAAAAAATAGCATGAATACTAAGAGAACCCTATTTAATTAGGAATCCTTAAATAGTTTTTACAGTTAAATTGTAATCAGAATTAGCAATGAATAAGACTTAAAAATTTTACGAGAGTTTATATCTCTATTTAATAAGTAAAATATCTATACAAATTTGACAGGGTGGACGGTTTATCCTCCTTTATCAGGAATCCAGTCACATTCTGGAGGTTCAGTAGATTTAGCTATATTTAGTTTACACTTAGCAGGGATATCTTCTCTATTAGGTGCAATTAATTTCGGTTGCATTAATCATTTAGATTTCGACGTTTTGATGTCGTTTACATATTTAATATTTAAAAACAAAAAACCAATTAGTTATAATTGCCTAATAAATTCTACCAATGTTTATAATTTTATTTATGCCAGCTCCCAAAATAGGGCAGCCTTTAGCAATTTAGCCGCTAAATTTGCGACTCTAGCAATTGAAGAAGAAAAATGAAAAGTCATTTTAGGTAGAACAGGACCAATCCAATTTGCTCATAAATTAGCGAATGAACATATAAAAAGTAAAAACCTGTAACCTTTACAGTAGTTAATAAAGTTTTAGCTTACTGCAATATTTCAATTACTGAAGAGATATTAAATAGTTTAATAAATGCACCTAGTATAAACATAAAAAAGTTAGATACTAAAGAATCACAAAAATTTATTAAAGATAATATTGGTAGACGAACTAGTAAAATACAAATACCCGGTGTTTACATTTTTAATTTTAATATCACAGGAGAAAAATATGTGGATGATTCTTAAAAGTTAGCGATAAGATTACAGGGCTATTTAAATTACTCCTATAAACCAACTGGTAAATTCTTACCAAAACTATTTAAAGATAAATTATCTAATTTTACCTTAGAAATTATACCTTTGGTAAATAATTATAATTTTAGATCTGAAATAGTCTTAGAACAATATTATTTATTAGATCCTAGTTTTAATTTAAATACTGTTAAAGTGGCAAATAACCCTAGTGGTTCTAATGCTAGACCTTTATATTTGTACAATAGAGACAAAACAGTATTATATTATTCTTCTACACAACAAACAGATTTTATTAAAAATCTTAATATAAGTCATTTTACTTTTTCTAAACATTTAAAAAAAGGTACTTATTACTTAAATAAATATCTTTTTACTAGAGAATCCGAATTAAATGCTAAAGTTAAGGATATCTCTATAATCAATTTAGCTTTACAGTTAGAAAAAGATAGGAAATTATTTAATAAAAATAAGCCTATAAATAGTTTAAGTAAATCTGTATTAATGTGTAGTGAAGCAGTTAATATGCAACAAGATAATAAATTAGTCCTACCTAAGCTACCTTTAGTAAGGTCAGGTAAAGAAAGTAACTTTATTAAGAAAAGGCCAGAAATGCTATTTTTTAGTATTGGAAAATGTGTAGAATATTTAAGGAGTAATGGTCATACAGCTACCCATACAACATTGATTAAATATATAGATACAGGTAAAAGCTATTATGGTTATATTTTTAAATATGTATAACTGAATGGATAATTTGAGATTAATTTAAAATTTCTAACTGTATGCTGGAAACCCCTTATAACTTTTTATACTAATCTTAGCCTTAAAAATTTAAAGAGATAGTGAAAATTAAAAAGATTGGGCAATCAGCAAGAAACCAAAAATAATCTAAGAACTTTTGTGCCTTAAGATTGTAGAGTAGGATCCTTAGAGACTATACGTTAGACACCGTTTCTTACCTAACAAAAACAAAAAAGTTAGGCAAAACTATAACCGTAGTTTGATCAAGACAAAAACACAAATAAAAAACAAAAACAAAAACAAAAAACAAAAACAAAACAACAAACAAATAAGAAACGCTGAAGAGATAGTCCACTTGATTAAGAAATTAATTAACTTAAGGTCATAAGTACAACATTAAATATGAGAACAAATGGTATGTCATTGCATAATTTGCCTCTGTTTGTATGGGCTATTTTTGTTACAGCTGTATTGCTGTTATTATCTTTACCTGTATTGGCCGGTGCAATCACAATGCTTCTTACCGACAGAAATTTCAATACTAGCTTCTTCGATCCAGCTGGAGGTGGTGACCCAATATTATATCAGCACCTTTTCTCAAAAGACAATATTTATGCTTTATCTATCGCATCTTTACCTTTTTTTATTCAGACACCATCTAGCTTGACTAGTAATCGTTCTTTTGATTTTTCTTCTTTTGAAACTAAGTATTCAAATTTATATCCTCATAATCCAAAACCAAGCAAAGCCTTTTTAGAGTGGTTTATAGGATTTACGGAGGGAGATGGTTATTTCATAGTACCTAACAGAGGTGGTTTACAATTTGTAATTACCCAAAGTAGTTATGATGTGCAAGCTCTAAATTACATAAAAATAAATTTAGGATTTGGTAAAGTAATTCAACAATCTAAATCCAATAATACACATCGGTTTATAGTTCAAGATATAAGCAATATGTTATTGATATGTCTTATTTTTAATGGAAATATGGTGTTTTTTACTAAAAATTCACAATTTTTAATTTTTCTGTCTGCGTATAATAATATAGCATTACGATTGAAATTAGAAATAATTAATCCTATTGTAAGTACTTTGCTTCCTACTCTTCAAGACTATTGGTTAGCAGGGTTAACCGATGCTGAAGGATGTTTTACTTTATCTTTACTAACTAAAAGTAAAGGTTACCGATTAAGATTTATGCTAAGTAAGAAATGGGAAGTAAACAAAGTTATTTTACAACATATTTCTAGCGAAGTATTCTTTGGTGTAGGTTATGTAAGAGCCCACTCTGAGGATGATAATTGGGAATACGTAATAAGTGGGGTAAAAAACACAGCACTCGTTATTCCTTATTATGATACACATTTAATGTATACTAAGAAAAAACAAAGTTATAAAATATGGAAAGAGCTAAGATTATTATTAATCAATGGTGCACACTTAAACAGTGAAACACGAGTAAATTTGGTTAAATTGGCTAAAACTATAAATAAATCATAATTATTTACGGGAAAAAAGAGAATGGTTTAGTTTAAGCTATTAAGCCTAAGAGGCAGGTGTAAACACAAAATAAAAAGCCAAAACTATAGACTAGCTTGGGCTATTAAAATCAAAAGACCTCTTTCCAAGGCAAATGCAAGAGAAATTCTTTTTATTATTTCAGCATACCATTGCTCTAGTCCCTATCAATAAACCACTATGCAATTCTTAGAAAAAAATACTTGGCCACTTAAAGTTTATCAACAAAGGGGTGAAGCAAGTTCTCTTAAATAATTACTTCTAATCAGGAACGACAATAAACCGAGCCGTCGCTAGCTGGTTTAATAGAGGTATATTAAGAGAAGTGGAATGATAGGTTTTGCCTGACAGGGTGAAATAGCACTAAATATTGGTGTTAGGCTACACTAGTGAAATCCAAGAGGATAAAGCCACAGGCTGGCCCACTATCGGATTAACGGTCAATAGATTTCTCAACTAAAGACCGTCGGTCATCTAATGAGGCCGCTACAGACTGGGTCACTGGTGGGTATCTGAAATGATGCTTAATGTACAGTCGATTCTTTCGTAAATTTTTGTTAGTTTTTAAACAATAAAATTTTATCATAAGGCTATTGTTGAAGCTATGCTAAAACTAAATGGGACCAAATTTGGGGGACAGCTATAGCAGAGATAGTACGTGAACCTAACACCCCTCCTCCAAAGGGATGGGCCCTGCTCATAAAAATTAATTAGAGTAGCTAGTTAGAAAGAGATTAAAATTTATTTTTGTTAGGTTTGAAAGAATGGGTTCTTTGGTCAAATTAAATGGCCCTTAAATTTATATTTAGCGCACCCAACTATAAGCGAGGAGTTCGTTTTATGTTCAATAGGTACTTTATTCTTAAGTTATAAATCGTATACCGATAAAGTAAAAATCCTAGGAATTTACGTTAATTCGCAAGTAACCAACCCGTTATACTCGGTAGTAGGAACTTCAGAGGCCATACGTTGGGTAAACAAATCCGTAAGATTCATTCATAATTTGAGTAATTCAGATAGAGATTTAAATTTCAAACAATGGTTAGCTGGTTTAATAGATGGTGATGGTTGTTTTCTATTATCTAAAAAAGGATATGCAAGTTTAGAAATTACAATGGACATTAGAGATGAAAGAGCACTACAAGCTGTAAAAAGGGTTTATGGTGGTTCCATCAAATTAAGATCTAATGCTAATGCTCTAAGATATAGATTACATCATAAAGAAGGTTTATTAAATCTTATAAATGATGTTAATGGTCAAATAAAGAATAAAATTGAACAACATAATGGAAAGACATCTGTATCAGATAAAAGAATTCTATCTTGCAGTCTACACTTCAAGAAATCCTAATACATGGAGAAGAGCACTTCCTATGATTGAATTCGTTCACAATACTAAACCACATGCAGGAAGACAACACTCACCTTCAGAACTCAATTAGGATACAATCCTAAAGCGTTCATTAACAAAGAAGAATCAAATGTACCTTCTATCGAAGAGAAGACATTATTCTTAGAACAAGCGAGAGAAGCAGCAATTGAAGCACATGAACAAGCACGCTTAAAGATGGCTAGCCGAAATAACCGACCCTGGAATGCATTAAAGGTTGGAGATAAAGTTTGGCTAGATAACCGAAACTTGCCCGTGCCGTACGCATCAAAGAAGCTCAGTCAAAGAAGAGAAGGACCCTTCAAGATAATTAGAAGAACTTCTCCTACCACATATGAGTTAGAACTTCCGAAACGATGGAAGATACATAGTAAATTCCATGCATCTCTGCTCACACCCGTAGTAGAGAATGACGTCTATGGAAGCATAATCCACAACCGCCTCCGACCTTAGTGTCAGGAGAAGAAGAGTATGAAGTCGAAGCGATCCTAAACCATAGAGCAAGAAGAAACGCTTGGGAAATGGAAGACTCGCAACAAGATTGGAATATCTTGTCAGATGGCAAGGATATGGACCGTCAGAGGACTCATGGGAATCTGAAAAGATCTTACAAATTCGAGCGAGATACTTGGAGAGTATAAAGCCTTGAGAAACTCAACTAACTCCTCAGTTCAATGAGCATCTCTCAAGAACTACACAAACTCTCTCAGCTCTTACATCTTCTACTCCCAATGCCAGCAATCAGACAAAGGATGATCACCCGAAGTCTGAGTCGCCAATACCCCAACCACACCTCGCAATACACCATGCCAAGGTGAAGTACCCACTGATAAGAATGCCTACATTCGACGCAGCATTTCTATCGGAGAGAGCCAGCCACAGACTTTCTGTCCAGTCACGGCCGCATTTCTCGACTCTCTTCACTTGTGTACGAAATCGGGGCTCATGTTGATGAACTCACTTCTGCAAGACGCACATACCTTCAAAGAGTTGAAGAAATGGACGCCCGCCTTTCAGATTTGGCACGCTTTTGCCCGAGGACTCCCAGTCGCAACGAAATTTCACCCATATCCAGAAAATCAATTCCTCGCCATTGCGCCCACATCCGAACATCAGTCAACCAGCTCCAGACCGACATGAATCGCCTACTCGGAGCACCCCCCAACTCACCATCAACAACTTCCACTCCTCCTATACAACCTCCCCAATCTTATAGATTGGCTTCATCATACGCGCGAGTTCCGCCTCCTACAAATCCGTCGAACCACCCAGTATCTTATCGACCTCGACGAGGAACTCCTACAGGGCCTAGAAGTACAGGTAGAACCTGCGGACTATGTGGCCGAATGGGTCATCAGCAGACGAGTTGTCCGCTCTATCACTGCAGGTATTGTAATACCCAGGGACCTGGCCACTTTGCCAAGTTTTGCGCCCGAACCCTTATCGAGGAGTTGCTAGAAGGACCTGCCCCCAGAAGCCAGGTACTGGTCGATGCCATTGCTTTCACAGTCCAACCCCCTTCGCTTATCCACACTCCGGTCATGCCACCTCCGGCAATACAACTCCCCACTCCGCCAATCACTCCGACGCCTCTTTGGCAAGAACGTCTGTCACCTCAGACACCTCCATGACGCCCAGCTACTACAGCAATCCGGACAATTACTCACCAAACAGTCCGATCTACATACCGGCGCCATCTATACCTCCACACCGCTCCAACTTCCGGTCCATTACCACCCACTCATCTTGGACCGACCTACCAACCAATCTACAAACCAAGTCCAAGCCTAAGTCCACTCACACCGATCACAGATACGGACAGCTTGCGATATCCATCCCTTCCTCCCATCGTCACTCTGGAAGAACAACTCCCAGTAACCGCCAGACTCTTGGCAAGCCTAAACGCCAACGATCCCCGTCGCCAGAACATTATGATGCAGGCGATGAATACACTTACGATGATGTCGCTGAATACAACATGAGTGGAGAAGGACACCCTGACATTTAGATAGTTCTGGTAAACTATCTTAGGAAAGGGATAGTGTTATGAACCGTGACATTTACGGTTATATTTCCCATAGTAATTACTACATCTGTAATTACAATTATGTTTACCTCCTAGTGTACTTATATTTTGCGTCTCTGATTGTGATTGTTTTATATCTCTTATTGATCCGCTTTAATGATCCGGATTACTTTACTTATTTAGCCTTCTATAATTAATGATCATTTGTTCCGAAGAAGTTCTTCCTTTCTATTTTAGTATTACGAAAACTTCTTTATAGTTCCCGAGTCGTTCCCGAGTCAAGTCTCGGTACCTTAAGAAGTTTGATCGTAGTTATATATAGAGTACTTGTAAAACATATATAAGTCGCTCAACTTTACCATGTAGAAACAACGTTTCTACTTGGTTAGGTGGAGACTTGAATACAAAGTCTTACTCTACTATAACGCTTGAACCGTTAGACTTAATTGCTAAGCTCTATAAACCGCTCTCAAGCTCTTAGTACTATAAACGGCGCATTTGAGTTACTCTTCTCGATTCATCGAGGAGTCTCCTTTGTTACGCTTTAGAACTCTGAGTATTTCTATCGACGTAACGCCCCAGCTTAGCGGGCCGGGGGTCACTGTAACAGTTACTCCACTCCCATATGCTTTACTCCACGTCCATACGTTCTGGCTCCACTTACTCCACTACCCGAGTTATGACTCAGTCCTGTTCTATACTTAGTTACCTTGGGTAGTTGTCTCTACGTATATAAACCTGTAGGTACTGCTGTATTCCTTACGCTTTACCAATCGTATCCTTCCCTTACTCTTCTCTCTTATCGCCCTCAAGTCTTTGTCACTTGTCTGCAACCTGAGTCTTTATAAGATTAAGGTCGTAACATTTGGTAAAGCGTCTACACCTCACCTTGCAGACAGCAGCCTAGCGAGCTTGCTGTAGTGGTAGTGCATACGGCAGATCTACCAACCGAACGGACGTAATTTTTTCGCGTCGAGGCTTTTTACAAGCGTAGTCATCAGGGCACGAGTTTATGCCAAGTAGCAGCCGACAAGGAAAGAAACGACTTGTCGAAGAAGAATTAGCCGCATATCACGACGGATTGTTGCGAGAGATCGAGTTACCGAGTAGCCCGACATCGAGACCGGAATCAGCACCACAATCAGACATCGACGAGGAAGTAGATCAATAGCGGACAGTTTTGCGGATATTCACATCGACAACGAAGACCAATCAGAGACGAAGGAACCATCAGACATGTCGACCACAGAAGTACCAAGTCAATTATCCCCGATCCCGGTTGGTTCGAGGGAAGCAGAGAGAGATTTGAGGACTGGTGGAGGAGCATTCAGCTGTTCATAAAGTTTAACGGGATCACCGACAATGATAGGATGATCATAGCGGCCATATCCAGGATGAGAGGAGGAGTAGCCGGAAGTTTTTCAGCACTCGTAGCGGACAAAGTCACCAACCCAGACGTAACATTCACGTGGAAGCAATTCGAGAAGCAGGCGAAGGAGTTGTTTATCGATGGAATGGACAAGGAGAAGAGCGAGATAGCTATCGAGACTATGACCAAGGAAGGAAACCCATCGTGGATTTCTTAGTCGAATTTACCTTGATGATGAACAAGCGGGAACGGACGATCAACACGCCATCTTCTTGCTGAAGAAGAACGTCAAAAGGAAACCATTCGCACCATTCTATCATTCCCACCCGACAAAGTCCCCACCACATTCAACGGATGGCTCGAAGTCATAAAAGCAGTAGGAATGGGAACAGAGACGATGAGTTTGTTCGACAAACACACCGCGACAGGAGTCACGTATGGAGGAAGTGGTCAACCCATGGAAGTAGGAAGGTTCGAAACCGCTAGAGTCCAAACCCCGAATAATCAGAGGAAGTGTTTCAACTGTGGAAAGTTCGGACATTTTGCTAGAGAATGCAGGCAGCCGAAGACCGTAACGTGTTACAATTGTAACAAACCAGGACACATCGCCAGGAATTGTAGGGCCGAAGAGAGCTAGGACTAGGGAACGACCGAGGACAGTCCACAGGATGAAGAAGACGCCACCGAGAAGCAGGATTTTGCCGAAGGGTCCGATTGAGCGCGAAATCTCGACCCATAAATCGTAGAGTCTCTCCCCATGTAACAACAAATTCGAAATCCAAGTATGTTATTCCTTTCAAGAGAGACTCAACGCGCGAAATTCTGCTGGATGCAACCATCAAAACCAAGAACGGAAACAAAACGGTCAAGGCCCTTATCGACTCGGGAGCACATATGACGATGATAGCAACGGAGTTGGCAGAGAGAGAGAAATTGAAGAAGGTCAAACGACAACAACCCATTCGCATGAGAAATGCAGACGGAACACCAAATCGGACAGGGATATTAACGGAGGACGCCAAAATCCAGATGGATCTAGGAGGACATAAGGAGGAAATCAAGGCACTGGTATCGGACATTTCGAGCGCGGATATCTTTCTTGGATACGACTGGTTAATTCAACACAACCCGGAGATCGACTGGATAAACCAAGAAGTCAGATTTACACGATGCCCCAGTACATGCACTACACCACACCAAACGATTCCTTTTTCTCGACGGCTAACCACTGATGTGGACAGCGCTACGGAGGAAAAAGAATCAGATCCCACCAACCCCGAAGATCTACCCGATTACATTCGACCATTTACGCACTTGTTTAACAAACGGAATTTTGAGCAATTACCAGCTCGAACGGAATGGGATCATGAGATCAATCTAACGGAGGACGCACCAAAGGAGATATCATCGAAGGTTTATAACATGACGCCAAAGGAAAGGGAGGAACTGGATAAGTTCTTAGACGAGAACCTAGCATCGAAACGAATTCGACCATCCAAATCACCATACGCTGCCCCTTGTTTCTTCGTACCAAAGAAAGATGGATCACTCCGACTATGCCAGGACTACAGGAAACTCAACGAACATTCGATCAAGGACAAAACGCCGTTACCGCTCATAAGCGAAGTACTCGACCAACTGCGAGATGCGAAATACTTCAATAAACTGGACATTATCTGGGGTTACAACAATGTCAGGATCAGAGAAGGAGATGAATGGAAAGCAGCGTTTATCACCAATCGTGGATTATTCGAACCTACCGTCATGTTTTTTGGAATGAGTAACTCCCCGGCGACCTTTTCTCGTATGATGGCAACCATATTCCGAGAAATGATCCAAGAAGGTGCACTGGTCAACTATATGGACGACTTCGCGATTCCAGGACGTACCAAAGAGGAACTACGTGAACGGACTATACGTTTCCTGAAAATCGCCGACAAACATAGTCTATTCTTCAAACGATCGAAATGTGAATTCGACGCCACGGAAATCGCCTTGTTAGGCACGGTTGTAGGAAATGGAAAAGCTACTATGGAAAAGGAGAAGGTCAGGGCCATAAAGGAATGGAAAACGCCACGAACAATTAAGGAGGTGGAGAGTTTCTTGGGATTCGCGAACTTTTACAGACGCTTCATACAAAACTTCAGCATCATCGCAGCTCCGCTCAATCAGTTGAAGGGAGGAGGAAAAGAGTGGAAATGGGAAGAAGCACAACAACAGGCATTCGACAGCGTCAAAGATTCCATCACCAGCGAACCAGTATTGGCGTTGCCAAATGACTATGGAAAGTTTAGATTGGAGGTGGATGCATCAAACTATGGAACGGGAGCAGTCCTATCACAGGAACAGGAAGGAAAATGGCATCCGGTTGCATTCATGTCCAAAACGTTGACTGAAGCAGAACGAAACTACGAGATCTACGACAAGGAGTTACTGGCTATAGTCAAGGCACTGAAGTTATGGAGACAGTACCTGTTGGATGCGAAGGAACAGTTCGAAATCTGGACAGACCACGAAAACCTGAAGTACTTCAGAGACCCACAGAAACTGAACGCTCGACAAGCAAGATGGTACCTTATGCTGCAGGAATACGATTTCGCACTACGACACATACCTGGAAAATCCAACACCAAAGCCGACATCCTCTCCCGCATAGTCAAACCAGATACAAGCCGAGACAACAGGAACATGGAGATGTTCAAAGGAAAGGAGTTTGTACGAAGAATCGTTGAAGAAACGCCAGTATATGAAGCCACCATTCTACGATCTCGACGATTCGAGATATCACCCGACCAACAGATCTGGAAGTTATCAGAAAGTCGGAGGAGGGAAACCATGGTACTGCAGGAATTGGCGAAACAACCGGAGAAAGTGTGGGAGAAAGAAGGGATAATTTACCGACAAGGACGGATCTATGTGCCGGATGAAAGGAACTTGCGAGATCAAATCCTACACGATCACCACTATTCCCCGACGTCGGACACCCTGGACAACATCGGATGCTAGAACTGTTGAAGCGGACGTTCTGGTGGCCCACGATCAAGACGGACGTCAGGAGATATGTCAGAGGATGTGACATGTGTCAAAAGAACAAGATCATTCGCAGACCCGAACCAATCACGCTGAACCCATTACCGATCCCGGAAGGCCCTTGGCAGGAGATTTCTATTGATGATCGGACCTCTGCCTAAGTCCGAAGGCAAAGATGCTATTGTTGTTATCGTCGACCGGTTCTCAAAGATGATCCACCTTGTTCCCACCACTACGACTCTCACGTCAATCGAATTAGCGCATCTATACAAATCGGAGGTCTGGAGGCTCCATGGAATTCCCCGAAGAATCATCAGTGACAGAGGACCGCAGTTCGCATCTAAATTCATGAAGGAGCTATGCACATCATTGGGGATAGAAAGGAACCTATCAACGGCGTATCATCCTCAGACGGATGGACAGACGGAACGCATCAATCAAGAAGTCGAAATGTATTTGCGGAATTTCATCAGCTATCGACAGAACGATTGGACGAAATGGCTACCTACGGCGGAGTTCCATACAACGACAAAGTCCACTCTGCCACGAAGAACACACCATTCTTTTTGAATCACGGATTCCATCCATGGAAAGGGAATCACAGTCTACCTACGTTCAACCCAGCGGCAGCGGATTTCTCATCGGAGTTAGAGAAAGCCCGAAGGAAGCTAAAGCGGCAATGGAAGAGAACAATGATCTTATGCGAAACCGAGGAAACCACGGAAATGCCTCTAAAGTGTTCTCACCCGGAGAGAAGGTCTGGCTAGAAGCAGTTAACATTCATTCCAACCGACCATCACGGAAACTTGACAACAAACGCTATGGACCTTTCGAGATCGTCGAAGCTGTCGGAGATCGGTCATACAAGCTTCCTTACCTGAGTCCTGGGCAATCCACAACGTATTCCACGTTCATTGCTCACACGATGTCATGAACCCGAGTTTGACAGCCAACACCACCCTACCCCGCCGCCACCTGAATCATAAACGAAGAAGAAGAGTATGAAATCGAAGAGATCCGAGGACATAGGAAGCGAGGAAGAGGAACCCAGTATTTGTACATTGGAGGGTTACGGAAATGAAGAAGACACATGGTTACCAAGATCAGCCTTGGAAAACGCCAAGGACGTCCTAGACGAGTACGAGGAAACACGGTCGTAGGATATAAAACCCAACGAAAGCACTCCAATCGGTATACAACAATCGTCAATCTATTTCATCCTCCAAATCACCTTCAAATGTCCGACATCTCTACCTTTATCCCATCTTTCCAATCCACCAACAATGAAACACCTGCTTTGGTCAGAATTCGAGGAGCAGATTTATGTGTCCAAACCAAAGACGGAATGCGCTTCTGGATCCATTCATATTTCCTCACCAGAGAATCTGTTTATTGGCGAAGAAGATTAACGGGATACGACGATCCCCATCACACGTTCATCAGAAACTTTAACACCGCAGACCCCGCTTTCATTGAAGACGCCAATGCCACAGAATTCCAAGTGTTCCTCTTCATCTTCTACAACACCAAATATGATGACTATTCGAGTCTCGTATTCGAGAAATGGGTTAACATCCTAAACCTTGCGCACAAGTGGAAATTTCCTGAAGTCAAGAATTTGGCAGAAAGAAACCTCTTCAAGTTGGGATACGAGGTTCGACCTGCAAAGATGGAGATTAACTTCACAGACTAGGATACTTCGTGTGGTCACGAAGCCTAAACAGAGGGTATTGTTATGGTTTCACCGGTTATGGTCACCTGCTCCAGCTCTTTTGTTTTTCCGCCTTCTCACGCCTGCCAGTTATACTTTTCTTTCACCTTTCCTTTCTAGTATCTTTCATCTCATGGTCACTCCACGTTCTCACACCTGCCCGTTATACTTTTCTTTCATCTTTCCTTTCTAGTATCTTTTGTCTCACTGTTACTCCACTCCCATATACTTTTACTCCACGTCCATACGTTCTGGCTCCACTTACTCCACTACCCCGAGTATTATGACTCAGTCCTGTTCTATACTTAGTTACCTTGGGTAGTTGTCTCTACGTATATAAACCCTGTAGGTACTGCTGTATTCCTTACGCTTTACCAATCGTATCCTTCCCTTACTCTTCTCTCTTCTCGCCCTCAAGTCTTTGTCACTTGTCTGCAACCTGAGTCTTTATAAGATTAAGGTCGTAACAAAATACTGAGTTCCTCTTCTTCGCTTCCTATGTCCGCGGATCTCTTCGATTTCATATTCTTCTTCTTCGTTTATGATATCAGGTGGCGGCGGAATAGGGCAGTGTTGGCTGTCAAACTCGGGTTTGTGACATCGTGTGAGCAATGAAACGTGGAATACATTGTGGATTGCCCAGGACTCAGGTAAGCAAGCTTGTATGACCGATCTCCGACAGCTTCGACGATCTCGAAAGGTCCATAGCGTTTGTTGTCAAGTTTCCGTGATGGTCGTTGGAATGAATGTTAACTGCTTCTAGCCAGACCTTCTCTCGGGTGAGAACACTTTAGAGGCATTTCCGTGGTTTCCTCGGTTTCGCATAAGATCATTGTTCTCTTCCATTGCCGCTTTAGCTTCTTCTCGGGCTTTCTCTAACTCCGATGAGAAATCCGCTGCCGCTGGGTTGAACGTAGGTAGACTGTGATTCCCTTTCCATGGATGGAATCCGTGATTCAAAAAGAACGGTGTGTTCTTCGTGGCGAGTGGACTTTATCGTTGTAATGGAACTCCGCCGTAGGTACCATTTCGTCCAATCGTTCTGTCGATAGCTGATAAAATTCCGCAAGTACATTTCGACTTCTTGGTTGATGCGTTCCGTTGTCCATCCGTTTGAGGATGATACACCGTTGATAGGTTCCTTTCTATCCCCAATGATGTGCATAGCTCCTTCATGAATTTAGATGCGAACTGCGGTCCTCTGTCACTGATGATTCTTCGGGGAATTCCATGGAGCCTCCAAACCTCCGATTTGTATAGATGCGCTAATTCGATTGACGTGAGAGTCGTAGTGGTGGGAACAAGGTGGATCATCTTTGAGAACCGGTCGACGATAACAACAATAGCATCTTTGCCTTCGGACTTAGGCAAAGGTCCGATCATGTCAATAGAGATTTCCTGCCAAGGGCCTTCTGGGATTGGTAATGGGTTCAACGTAATTGGTTCGGGTCTGCGAATGATCTTGTTCTTTTGACACATGTCACATCCTCTGACATATCTCCTGACGTCCGTCTTGATCGTGGGCCACCAGAACGTCCGCTTCAACAGTTCTAGCATCCGATGTTGTCCAGGGTGTCCGACGTCGGGGGAATAGTGGTGGTCGTGTAGGATTTGATCTCGCAAGTTCCTTTCATCCGGCACATAGATCCGTCCTTGTTGGTAAATTATCCCTTCTTTCTCCCACACTTTCTCCGGTTGTTTCGCCAATTCCTGCAGTACCATGGTTTCCCTCCTTCTTCGACTTTCTGATAACTTCCAGGATCTGTTGGTCGGTGATATCTCGAATCGTCGGATCGTAGAATGGTGGCTTCATATACTGGCGTTTCTTCAACTTCTTCGTACAAACTCCTTTCCTTTGAACATTTCCATGTTCCTGTTGTCTCGGCTTTGTCTGGTTTGACTATGCGGGAGAGGATGTCGGCTTTGGTGTTGGATTTTCCGGGTATGTGTCGTAGTAAATCGTATTCCTGCAGCATAAGGTACCATCTTGCTTGTCGAGCATTCAGTTTCTGTGGGTCTTGAAGTACTTCAGGTTTTCGTGGTCCGTCCAGATTTCGAACTGTTCCTTCGCATCCAACAGGTACTGTCTCCATAATTTCAGTGCCTTGACTATAGCCAGTAACTCCTTGTCGTAGATCTCGTAGTTTCGTTCTGCTTCAGTCAACGTTTTGGACATGAATGCAACCGGATGCCATTTTCCTTCCTGTTCCTGTGATAGGACTGCTCCCGTTCCATAGTTTGATGCATCCACCTCCAATCTAAACTTTCCATAGTCATTTGGCAACGCCAATACTGGTTCGCTGGTAATGGAATCTTTGACGCTGTCGAATGCCTGTTGTTGTGCTTCTTCCCATTTCCACTCTTTTCCTCCTCCCTTCAACTGATTAAGCGGAGCTGCGATGATGCTGAAGTTTTGTATGAAGCGTCTGTAAAAGTTCGCGAATCCCAAGAAACTCTCCACCTCCTTAATTGTTCGTGGCGTTTTCCATTCCTTTATGGCCCTGACCTTCTCCTTTTCCATAGTAGCTTTTCCATTTCCTACAACCGTGCCTAACAAGGCGATTTCCGTGGCGTCGAATTCGCATTTCGATCGTTTGAAGAATAGACTATGTTTGTCGGCGATTTTCAGGAAACGTATAGTCCGTTCACGTAGTTCCTCTTTGGTACGTCCTGGAATCGCGAAGTCGTCCATATAGTTGACCAGTGCACCTTCTTGGATCATTTCTCGGAATATGGTTGCCATCATACGAGAAAAGGTCGCCGGGGAGTTACTCATTCCAAAAAACATGACGGTAGGTTCGAATAATCCACGATTGGTGATAAACGCTGCTTTCCATTCATCTCCTTCTCTGATCCTGACATTGTTGTAACCCCAGATAATGTCCAGTTTATTGAAGTATTTCGCATCTCGCAGTTGGTCGAGTACTTCGCTTATGAGCGGTAATGGCGTTTTGTCCTTGATCGAATGTTCGTTGAGTTTCCTGTAGTCCTGGCATAGTCGGAGCGATCCGTCTTTCTTTGGTACGAAGAAACAAGGGGCATATGGTGATTTGGATGGTCGAATTCGTTTCGATGCTAGGTTCTCGTCTAAGAACTTATCGAGTTCCTCCCTTTCCTTTGGCGTCATGTTATAAACCTTCGATGATATCTCCTTTGGTGCGTCCTCCGTTAGATTGATCTCATGATCCCATTCCGTTCGAGCTGGTAATTGCTCAAAATTCCGTTTGTTAAACAAGTGCGTAAATGGTCGAATGTAATCGGGTAATCTTCGGGGTTGGTGGGATCTGATTCTTTTTCCTCCGTAGCGCTGTCCACATCAGTGGTTAGCCGTCGAGAAAAAGGAATCGTTTGGTGTGGTGTAGTGCATGTACTGGGGCATCGTGTAAATCTGACTTCTTGGTTTATCCAGTCGATCTCCGGGTTATGTTGAATTAACCAGTCGTATCCAAGAAAAATATCCGCGCTCGAAATGTCCGATACCAGTGCCTTGATTTCCTCCTTATGTCCTCCTAGATTCATCTGGATTTTGGCGTCCTCCGTTAATATCCCTGTCCGATTTGGTGTTCCGTCTGCATTTCTCATGCGAATGGGTTGTTGCCGTTTGACCTTCTTCAATTTCTCTCTCTCTGCCAACTCCTTTGCTATCATCGTCATATGTGCTCCCGAGTCGATAAGGGCCTTGACCGTTTTGTTTCCGTTCTTGGTGTTGATGGTTGCATCCAGCAGAATTTCGCGCGTTGAGTCTCTCTTGAAAGGAATAACATACTTGGATTTCGAATTTGTTGTTACATGGGGAGAGACTCTACGATTTATGGGTCGAGATTTCGTGCTCAATCGGACCCTTCGGCAAAATCCTGCTTCTCGGTGGCATCTTCTTCATCCTGTGGACTATCCTCGGTCATTTCCCTAGTCCTAGCTCTCTTCGGCGCCCTACAATTCCTGGCGATGTCCTGGTTTGTTACAATTGTAACACGTTACGGTCTTCTTCGGCTGCCTGCATTCTCTTAGCAAAATGTCCGAACTTTCCCAATTGAAACACTTCCTCTGATTATTCGGGGTTTGGACTCTAGCGGTTCGAACCTTCCTAATTCCATGGGTTGACCACTTCCTCCATAAGTGACTCCTGTCGCGGTGTGTTTGTCGAACAAACTCATCGTCTCCCATTCCTACTGCTTTTATGGTTTCGAGCCAGCCGTTGAATGTGGTGGGGACTTTGTCGGGTGGGAATGATAGAATGGTGCGAATGGTTTCCTTTTTGACGTTCTTCTTCAGCAAGAAGATAGCGTGTTGATCGTCCGTTCCGCTTTGTTCATCATCAAGGTAAATTCGACTAAGAAGTCCACGATGGGTTTCTTCCTTGTCATGTCTCGATAGCTATCTCGCTCTTCTCCTTGTCCATTCCATCGATAAACAACTCCTTCGCTTGCTTCTCGAATTGCTTCCACGTAAATGTTACGTCTGGGTTGGTGACTTTGTCCGCTATGAGTGCTGAAAACTTCCGGCTACTCCTCCTCTCATCCTGGATATGGCCGCTATGATCATCTATCATTGTCGGTGATCCCGTTAAACTTTATGAACAGCTGATGCTCCTCCACCAGTCCTCAAATCTCTCTCTGCTTCCCTCGAACCAACCGGGATCGGGGATAATTGACTTGGTATTCTCTGTGGTCGACATGTCTGATGGTTCCTTTGTCTCTGATTGGTCTTCGTTATCGATGTGTATATCGCAAAACTGTCCAATTTGATCTACTTCTTCGTCGACTTCTGACTGTGGTGCTGATTCCGGTCTCGATGTCGGGCTACTCGGTAACTCGATCTCTCGCAACAATCCGTCGTGATATGCGGCTAATTCTTCTTCGACAAGTCGTTTCTTTCCTTGTCGGCTGCTACTTGGCATAAACTCGTGCCCTGATGACTGTGCTTGTGAAAGCTTCGACGCGAAAAAATTACGTCCGTTCGATTGGTAGATCTGCCGTATGCACTACCACTACAGCAAGCTCGCTAGGCTGCTGTCTGCAAGGTGAGGTGTAGATGCTTTACCAAATGTTACGACCTTAATCTTATAAAGACTCAGGTTGCAGACAAGTGACAAAGACTTGAGGGCGATAAGAGAGAAGAGTAAGGGAAGGATACGATTGGTAAAGCGTAAGGAATACAGCAGTACCTACAGGGTTTATATACGTAGAGACAACTACCCAAGGTAACTAAGTATAGAACAGGACTGAGTCATAATACTCGGGGTAGTGGAGTAAGTGGAGTAAGAACGTATGGATGTGGAGTAAGGCATATGGGAGTGGAGTAACAGTGAGACAAAAGATACTAGAAAGGAAAGATGAAAGAAAAGTATAATGGGCAGGCATGAGAATGCAGAAAAACAAAAGAGCCAGAGCAGGTGACCATAACCGGTAAAACCATAACAAAACCATAACAGAATCGGGACCAATTGTACGAACTATTGATATACTTTGATACAGCTATATCAGGCTTTAACCCAGCCCACTCACTGCATGTGAGCTTAGTCAGAACTTGTAGAGATGCTTACATGTAGTGAGGAGAGGACCTCCGATAATTGCTATATAAGCTGGAGGTTTTTTCGGACAGGTTTTGGAATCCTGGCCAGTAGGCTGGAGTGAAAATGCGTGGTGTAGAAGCTCATTTAGGCCCTAAGGCCGGGTCCTGATGGGGTTTAATATAGTAGAAGCTGAGTTCCAAGTGTTAGGCCCACTTGTAGGCCTCATAAGCCATGGTTCAACTACAGTAATAGTAAATATTTTGCTTACATTTAGATATGTCCTGATCAGCAAATCAATCTTGGTCTTACATTCCTTCATGGCTTCAATACTCCCTCTTGATGAAGACATTGACAAGTAAGCTTTCATAGCTAGTGAATGGATTGGAGTAGGAAAGCAATACTCATTCAGACTACCAGGCTATATGCAACATGCAAAAAATGTAGCCACTGCTATTCCTGAGCCACTTCAAATTCTATTAATTAGACAATCTCTCCATTATTCAGTTCCTTGCTCTTCCACTGGTAAAGGAATCAGCTGCAGCTGCTTCAGTCAAAGTGCATGAAGCAGTTTTATCTATTACATAAGCAACTGCCATGTTTTCACATGGCATACTTCTACTCCTCTCTCCCCATTATTTTTGTCTCAGAGCCACATACCATCACTGAAAGTGGCTGGAATCACTGGGCTCTGATGACTATATTACTTTCAGCATGTTAAGAAATGGTATAACCAATATAGTAGGGCTATAAAGGAACTATCTAGGAATGACACTGGTTAACAAATAGATATTGAGCTTCTTTACATGTCGCAGACTCCTATGAATTTTTGGCAATTTTTGGCGAGTTTTTACAGATTTTTGGAGTATTTTCAGAGGCCAGATCCTAGAAATTGGATAGATTTTTCGAAAATCGGCTCTAGGCTGGGTGTAGGTCCAGACAAAAATCCTGAAATTGGGTTCAGACAGAAAATCCCAAAATGGCTGATTTTTGAACCCAGGCTTTATAGGGATTATTGGGAGTCCTGTGAGGGGCTGGCATCAAATGCCAGGCAGCTATCACCAGGCATGTCTCACAGTATAATGCTACCTTTGTCTCGACTTTCTGCATTGCCTTGACTCGATGATAATAAAAATTCATATGCTGATTGGTAGAAAGAAATTGAATTTATGTTTGAGCAAACTTTGTACATCTAATTACATACATATTTCCTTCTCAGCATCTAAACTTCTTGATTATTAATTAATTCATGTGTACCAATGCAAAAACACCTGCATATTCTGAAATTGGTTGGGAATACTCTTCAATATTGTTCAGATCATTAATCTAGTAAGTTTGAATATATGTTCTTTAGTGAACAAGTTCAAAAACTGAGTTGTTCAATTGTGTGACATACCCTATCAGACTTATCAATTTTGTGAGAATTACATATTTCCATTATGCTACTTCTTGTATGCTACATCTGACTGAGATAAAAATTGGGTTCAAAACCCTGGGTTGTATACTATCTAAGTCTCTCTAAGTAAAAGGGTGTTTATCAAGTAGATGTCCAACAATGAAAGATATTGATGAGAGATTAGATAGTCACATCAATTTGATGTCAGTGATGGCTGGACAATGATTGTCACTAGCCTCTCACTGACACTCATCAAATGAAGTTTGTGAGCATGGCACGTAATTTCTGAGTGGCTCAGAGGGGATGGAAAGTATCCTGCAGCCATATGCGAATTAGATGGTATCTAATCTGGGGGGTCACATAACAATGTGTTTCCTTTTATGGTTATAGCATTGTCCTTATACAGCCATGCTTTCTATTTTTACCCAGTATTACTTTTCTATGACTTCCACCTTTCATATTGAATTTGTTCATCTGACAATTCTGTTCTTACTTTTTTGAATAGTAAATTTCTCTTACTACATGGCCAATAATTCTATTGGGTTCAACTTGAGTTGATGGAGCTTTGTATTGAATGCACGTTCATGCTGGAATCATCGCAAGTTTGTTAATGCAAGTTTAACTTCAAATTGATGCACTTGAGTTTAACTCAAGCTTAGAGGCTACGATTCAAGGGGCGCAATTGGCTCTTATCTTCTTTTATTGGGACTTATGGAGTTTCCAAATATAGTATGATAAATATTAATTATAATTCAATTATTATATAATATTGAAGAACAGATACACTAACTGCTACTACTTAGCTTAAGGTGAGATAGGCAGACTCATGATAAAACTATGGTATAAGGGACTGACTTCATAAGTTATCTAGCATGCATGTCAGTAAACATTTTTGAAAAGAGATTGAGCAGCAACTTACAGGGCCCACCATTATCCTGTCCACGACTTTGTTACAGGGGTGTCTCACTGAAACAACAAAGGCACTAGTGCAAATGCCAATATTACTGACTCATAAATGCAGAAAAGTGTAATGAACATACCATGTAAGTTGCCAAAAAGATATTGCAGCAACAGAAATAAAGAGAACAGGCAGAGAACAAGTGAACAGTATGAAGGAATGACTCAAACAACGAATGAGTTGAAATGTGAAACATAAGTTTCGCTTCAGAATCCCACACTCTCATTTATTCCCACACCGCAAGAGCTTATAGCCACATGATCTCCGATAAAGGGTTTGGACTCAATGTTGTCGGATATTTGTTGAATGTTGTTGTATGATTTGTATTATATCATCAAGCTATGCACTTGAACGTGTAAAGAACTCAAGTCGAAGTCTCTATCAAAAGCCTCCTATCTCATATTGTGTTCAACTCAAATTTCTGCCCGGAGTTGAACTCAAAACTGGCTAACTCAAGTTGAATCCGAAAGAAGCTCTGGCCATGTATACAGTTGCTCTATTGCTAAACTGCCGAGATACTTATATCTTATGGTCAGGCCATTTTTTTAGATCAGGCACCATAGCAGGATCAGGCCGTTTTTGGTTTTATGACATCAATTTTGGTAGGCACTGATTATTAAATTTATGACCCCACAGCCTGCTATCCTGACAACCACATGATGGGCTGATGATGGGGCACCAGATGAGACACAAATGGGTCAGCTGCTACCTGGCGATGAGAGTGAATGCTGGAGAAGTATAATCCACTGCTGCATATGTTGGACATGGATAAAATCCGGATTATTGTGATGGCGGTGAGCACGGCCACAGTGTCTACATCTACGGGATGCATTGCGCTGTGGAAAATAAAATACTTACAGTACTTCATCTAAAATGACACGTACCTCCTTTGAATGAACCATTACATTTTCGCTGGCGTTTACGGTGTTATGAAGACCTACCATCACTACTACCAAGGAAATGCAATTACTCCTTCCGAGTCATTTCTTCCATACCCTCCCACGACTCTTGACTCTTACGTCAATTACCAACTGGAACAAGCCTGGAAATATGCACTGTACATCTACGCCTATGACGAGTTTGGACAATTTGTCAGGACCTACGAATGTGATCTAACTGACAGCTGGCAAAATAGATGGAAGGCTTATCCAAGCCCAGGGCTGGATATGGTATTCACCCACCCATATCTAGAGACTCAGGATGATGACGAGCTTGTTAAAGCTATACATCAACTACGGGAGAATGAGCATTATAATATAGAAGTGGCACACCCTTGGCTTCAGACCTCAGCATCCAATCATTGGACTACTGAGGAGATCGATGAAAGCTGGATCATGCCATGGGATCCAGATTGGTCTCAGAATGCTAATGCCCTGCTGTCACAGAGCTTAGATTAATCTGAGTTCTATAATTATGAGAATTCTACGGATTAGTGTTTCAGATCTAGGTATTTATAGGTTCCGTTTCATTCAGTGTTCTGTTTCATATTTATGTTTCATGATCTGTTTCATGTAACATTTCGTATTTATCATTTCACCTTGTCACGCAAGTATCGTAGATCGACTTGCTAGTTTCACTCTCTGTCTCAGATATTTATAGAAGTAGATAGAATGTATTTAAGGTGTCTCTGACAGGCGGATCAAAGTCAAGCTTTGATCTTCTTACAGGGCATCCATGTACTGTAATAAGATCTACTCTTTATACATCCTCACGATCTAAACCTTTGCCTGATATCCACTCAAAGCTACTCCCGCTGCCATTAGCCTTAACAGTTAAGGTTATCGTGACAAGTTTAGCCAGAGTGCATTCTATAGTCTAGATCTTGTTACGGTTCTCAGACTATAGAAGGATTAGCGGTTAGACCACTTGCCTTGCCAATGCCTAATCGTGCCCACATCTAGGGGACATTAACTACCGTGTAGTTGTGTGCTTCTAGATAGGATTACGGACCACTGTCAGGATCAGTTAGTGATCTTTCAGCGCTCCTAATACCGAAACTGTAACACACAGGCTCCATTAAACCCGGTCTCTCACATGATGCTCTCTATGGTTTTTGTCTACACTCGAATGGTGTGCCGCCTACTAAAACTTCCTAGGGTGAGAAAACAAAGAAAAGAGTCATGAACGCGTCAATACCTACATCTACTCACCTAACATGTCTCGATTTTCTCTAGCCAGCCTCGCCATGAGGTATGCCAGGCAAATTTCATCCCGTTGATCGCTCGTCTTCAACAAATATGCAGGAGATCATCAAGTGACTTGTGCACATGCGAGAAAAAGCCAACAATTTGATCAACTAAGTAGTACGGGAAATTAATTGGTTGGCGGTTGTTGGCGGTTGTTGGCGGTTGATTTTTGAAATTTGATTTCACATATGCTAACAACAATCCGCTATCCGCTATCTGCCAACCCCATAGTAGGCCGGCCAACAATCCGGCTTTCTGAACGTATGGCCTTTTCTCAATTGAAAGTTTTCCTTGCGTTCCTCTATTGCCCTTTCATCTGCTATATTCAGAACGCTTGAGGCCCTAGATTTGGACTTGGTATTGATGCACCGATCCGGGGACTGAATTCAATCCCATCATTGTTCACCTACCGGGAGTTGAATGAGCGCGGCTACCATTCTAAACAAGTGTTCGAGCGGATTTTCCAGCCTCTTCCCCCTCAAGCTGATTACTTCCTTTACCTGGAGTCGATAAAATAGAATCTCGAAAAATAATTATTGAGTCTTCGATACTCGATCAGAAGGTGTTGTCCAAGGTGCTCTCGACAAAGCCTCTGCCAGTGAGTCACCTGTTTGATTTTTGTGAAATAGCGTACTGATATGGTCATTAGGCAATTATTATCGCTCATCGTCTATCTACAATCAAGAACGCGGATGTCATATATGGAGGGACTACTTCGATCCGCAATCTTTCTATCCATGAATATTCCTAATTATGGTCTCTTACAGAATGGATCTTTCAATTGACGGACAATTCCAGTTGGAGATCGAATTAAATAATGAGATGTATTGGGAGAAAGTTTGGGAACAGTCGGAGCGGATGGCCACTGGTCCCGACGGATTCAAGCTCGGGATCAATTGGCGAGAAAACCTATTGAACGACCCTCAGAAAGTTGAGCGGCTTTGTATATTCTCAGGCGATGACATTCAATTGAGCTTTGTTATCCGAGCTCTTTGTGCCGAACGGTGTTATGTAGACCGCCTGGCACCTGGGGATCATCATGAGGTCCTTGGAGTTCCCGCTTCACACCCTTCATTACGGCTTTCAAAGTGCATCTGACTGTCGTATGACAGGAGATTCCTCGGAGGGAAGAATGCGACACAGAACTGCGTACATGACACATTACAGATCCAGTCTTCTCAAATATTCCTCAACGGCCTTTGCCAATATTCTATGTACAGGCTCACTTGGATGCTCATCATCTAGAACGTTCCCACATGAGTTTGTTTTACGCAGGACCAAAAAAATCGACCCACTGTTCCAGAATAAACCCTCTCGATCGGGAGCTGCGCAAAACTCGCAAAATCTAGTATTTCATAATTTCAGTATACACAGACACCATTCTGGTACGCGCGAGGTTAGGGACATACTGGGTAATATCCTTGAAACCAAATTTGGCTGGATGAGACAGGACATCTTCGAAAACAGAGGCAGCATCAAATGTCAATACCACTTGATCTACAACCACCGTTTGGTCAGTATAGTCAGTATATGATCTATCGGTTTGACCAATGGCATCAGCCGAAAGTACCTGGATTGTCCCTCGCGTATTTAGCAGCGCGGGCGGCGAATTTTTCATTAAACTTGTGAATCGTCTTTCTCAGACTTTCCGGTCCAGTGGTGATCGTTTTTCCAAAGGGGGATAAATCGATTGGAGGAACATTAAGGAACAAGTGGGCGCGAAGGTTATTACGAGCGGTGGTTTCCTAGGACAATGATAAAGAGATTTATGAATAAGAAGTGTCAGAGTGTGGATGTTAAAAACGAAAAAAAAGGTACCACGAGACTGAAGTAAGCTTCAAGATCAGCATCTATAAACGCGTCTACATCTGTGATCTAAACAAGGATATTTGTTACTTCGAAATAATCCTGATATGAGCATTGAAGCTGAAACGAACAGTCGCATTTCTGGTTATATCAGCGCAGTCGTTGATTCCTGCCCACCAGACGGTTAAGGTTTTTCCATCTGGCCGGGGAAGGATATCGGCGGCATAATCGAGCCATTGCTGAACTTGATCCGCAACCTGAACCGTGGCGTTTCGACGGGCTGGCAGCCTATCACGTCAAGTCGATGATGAGGCAGAGTTACGGTCTGGAAATGAAGCGACGCATACATTGATGCACTGATATCAGCTCCTCCATGCGCAAAATTCCACAATTGCCGGTGACAGTGGGATGGTACGCCCTCGTAACATCCGGTAAGGTGCTCTTTCTATAGGAGCATCAGATAATGCAAGGGTGAAGGGGTCTTCGATGATGTTCACCCAATTTGCTCCACCCGAACTGGTCTGCACTAGTGTCATTATGATTTTACCCGACACGGATGCTTTTGTTCATACCTTGTTGGGAAGAATCGCGTTGGCAAGGAGTTGCTCGGGCGTGAAATCTAGCTTCGTAGCCCAACCAATGTAACTAGGCGGAGAATTAATGCTTTTTTTCCGAGTTGACCTCGAATGTCTCCAACCTGTAGGTGCCGAAGCCATACGTGCCATCAACAAATGAATATGAGTCGCCGAACAGATAGACATATTTAATATCGTTCCATCGAAAGCGGTGTTTTGAATGGGAGGCAGCGAAAGAAGTCCAGAATAGAAGCGGCAGGCAGAGAGATTTCAGGAACATCGACGCTGGCTGGAACTAACGCGTCATCTTAGACTAGAGCACTCAAATACTTATACAAGTCGACCATGTGAAGAAGCTGATAGCGAGTCCTTCTGACTCTCACAAAATAGCTGGCACATCCTCCTAAAACAAACTTCTCAGCCATGAGTATGAAACGATAATAAGCGCTGATAGTTGACCCAGCGACCTACCATTATGACACTACAAGATAGACATAGACCGGATGCAAATGAGGCGCAAAAGGGGTTAGATGCCATTGGGTATTAAAAGCGATCCGGAAGCCTGGAGACGTATTGTCCATTTAAGTATGCATAGATTGGTTGAGACAAAAATCAAATCCAATCACAGCCACCGTGCCTGTGGAGCGAAGTCCCATGAGGCGCATTCCGCAGTTCATCCAAATCACGTTTCCTCCTTTGGATAAATCGTTACATTTTCGCTGGTGTTCATTGGCTCAGTTAACCCTGGTGTCTCACGATGCAGTCTATTTTCTGGTCTGTGCTCGGATTGAGCGATGCATGAATATTCCGAGGGCGAGAAAATGAAGGAATCATTAACGCCACCAATGCCTACATTTACTCACCTACCGGTTCCTGTTGACCTTTGACCAGCGCCATGAAATGCGTCACCCCAACTTCATCCCTATTGATCGCTCGTCTTGGATACCAACTCTTTATGCAGCATTCGATGTTAGTGCCTTGTGTGCATGCAAAAAAGGCACTAATTTGATCAACTAGTGCGCCAAATCGGTTGCCAGACTTCTGGGCTTTTGATTGTAAAATTGCGTTTCACACTTTGATAACAAAATTTTCGGCTTACTGAATCTATGACGTTTTCTTATATGAAAATCCTCACTGTGTCACTATCACCCCATTCTCTTCTATTCTACACAATCTCAAACTGGGAGCACTTGAAGCCCTATCGGATTTTGGCACCGATACAGCTGATCCGAAAAACTTGTATCCTTCATCGCTTGTTTACCCACCAGGAATTCAGTGGATGCGGCTACTCCATAGAAGTGCTCGACAGGATTCTCCAGCCTCTTCCCTCATATTTGATTTCTTCATTTATCTGGAGTTAATTGAAGTTGGAACCTCGAAATGTAAGTATTGAGAATCTTCGAAGAAAGATCTCGACGCCCATCCTTTAATTCACGATTATTCCTGATTATGGTCTCTACCGAAAGAGATCATTCAATTCATGGTCAATTTATTTAGAAATGAATCGAATAATGACATACTGGGAAGAGGTCCGGAAGCAATTGGAGCAGGTGACTGCGAAAGATTTAAGTGCATCTGACTGACGGATGAATCGATGACAAGTGAGGGAAAGAAAGATTTCTTTCAATCCACAGTTTCATCCGCGTGCACGACATACCACAGATTTTACTTTACAATAGCCTCGACCAAATTTTTGTGTATATGCTCTGTTGAGTGATGATAATCTAGCGATGCTTGTGAGTTTGTTGCCCGCTGAGCCTAGAATCGACGCTAGTATTCCACATATTTAGTGTTTTGCGGATCATTTCATGCGTTTAAATTGAGAACTCATTGTGGAAAATGGTCAAAACATAAGGATTATATATATTTGTTCAGGATTGATGGCGCTCTGCAAATTACCGAGATTGTCTTTTGCGTATTCGGCAACACAAGCCGCACATTTCTCTAATGTGAGCGGCAAAACCCTAGAACAGCGTAAGATGATAACATGTGTCAGAATGTGAATTTGAATTTTGCGAAGACATACTTACTACTACGATGTTGAAGTAAACCTCTCCAGATCGGCATCGAGGAAACACGTGAACATTCGTGATCTAGAGACTGTAGATTAGATCCGAGCGCAGGCACCGTACATGCCAAGACGCGGAAATTAACGAGTATTTTCCTATGGGTAACGTGTTGTTCGCTGGCGCAGCAAACGCAGTATCAACACCCGCTCCTCACACAGTTGTCTATCTTTTTTTCTGTGCTCAATTCCATTCGAGCAGGGCATGGATATTCCTAGGGCGAGAAAGTGCGACTACTACGGCGTGGGTGATTCACATGGACGTGTCTTATGCCTGCATCGGCTAGATGGCGAGTGCTGCTGCGTTGGCAGAACTCATGTGGAATCAATTACCAGTAAGGTCGATCTTTGGTATTGGTGGGTGAGTCTGTGGAGCAAGTGGACAACGACGTAAACAATGAAGTCTTCGGATATAAGACACCTTCGGCCCCCAACACTCAACCAACAACAACACGCTATGGATTATTACCACAGTTTCAGAAACGCTGTCTCAAGAAATAAACCCGTCGCCTTTGCCACCACCGCTGCTGCGCTGGGAGTGGGCTACGCTTACTATTATTCGAGGATGGCTAACATTCCACTCGCTACCAAGGTTCGTAAATCCGTTTCTGATCTGACATTTCTGACGACTTTTTTCTTTTCAGGCAACTGCTATCTTGCTGCCTGAAGATGGTTCAAATGTTGAAGGAACCATCGTCTTTGTTCAATCAGCAAGGAATAGCCCTGTTACCCTGATGGGGAATATCAGAGGTCTACCACCCAACGCCAAGCGTGGTTTCCACGTTCAGTATGCTCAACAATCTCCTCATATATAAATAATCTGGCGACTGACAAGCGTATCCAGTCAATGGGGTGACCTTACCAAAGGGTGTGCCTCTGCTGGGCCTCATTTCAACCCATATGATCAGACTCATGGTGCACCGAGTGATAAAGTGCGCCACGTAGGAGACCTGGGGAATCTTCAATCAAATGACAAGGGTGAAGTTTCGTTGAACCAAGAAGACTCCGTACTTTCCCTTAATGGCGCTAATAGCATCATTGGGTAAGTCAAGACGGTACATGTTTTCTCTTCGTTATTCTTACTTTTTTTCCCGCTTTTTCAGTCGAGCGATTGTTATTCATGCGGTAAGTCTCATTGTCTTCGCTGAGCTGCCCTTGATGTCAACCTTTGTGACAGCGAACTGATGACCATGGTCGGGGTGGAGATGTAGAGTCGCTCAAAACCGGCAACTCTGGTGCTAGAGTCGCATGTGGTGTGATTGGTATGTGTTCTGACGATATCGTTATTATTGCAGTCGATTCTTATGCAACTCTAAATAGGTCTCGCCGAAACTAAATGATGACACAAATATGTTCTGTATTGGTTAGACAATGATTTGTGGCAGAAACTTCTTGTATAAAAATATATTAGATACACTATGAAGACAATTGTCAGTTTGAGTTGATGCGCGTGAAAGGATATACATGCCTGAGAATAATAAGGAGGAGAGACGGGTGTGCAAGTGTATGGGCTCGCACAAACTGTAGGTCCAGTCCAGCCTACTCCTGCAATGAAAGTCAGCCTCTTGGAAGTGAGTTAGAGTCAATGTACATACCCCCACATTGACCCCATTGGGTTTGTGTAGGTCCCGCAGTTGTGGTAGTAGGGGCTTGTGTTGTGGTCGGCTGTGTAGTGGACGGCGGCGTAGAAGCGGGTGGGCTAGATGGAGCGCTGCCATTACCGATAGCAGTAGTGATAGGCCCGTTCTCGACGTAGACGCCGCTGAAATACCAGTCCTCCGGAGTCTGGTTAGTAACAAGACGAAGGACGCCAAGATGCCAGTCGGCCGAGTTTGTGCTCGTTGGGGCACTCCTATTCTGAACGACCTTTTTCAGCGGGTCAGAGCCTGTAGAAGCCCAAAGTCCAACAGTTCCAGCAGAAAACTTCACAATTGGGCGGCCATTAACGACTGAAATACCGCTTTGAATGTACGTACTCACATCGATATCATAGGCAAAGTTGAACCAGGTGTTGGCGTCGAATGGGATACTCCATTGTTCGACACCGCTAATCATCCAGGACAGGCTGGTCGGGTTCGAGCCGGCGCCATACTTCAACTGTGATAGCACATCAGCACTTTCAGGACTGCAAGAAACTAGGATATACCTCGGTGAAATGGCTCTCGAAGAAGCAAACTTGGTGCTCAAGAGTTGGCTACGAAAATGTCTTGAGTTCGAAATTTATGTTGTCTTTTCAAAGGACGTACATCGGGGGCATTAGTAGAAGAATGCTTGACAGAGAAGTGGTAGAACAAATTTCCAGAGCCGAGGTTGGAGCTGGTCTGGGGAATCAATTCCGTACGCGCCATGGTTTGACCATTCCAGTTGGAGGTGCCGTCAATTGTCAACTTGAGCCCGCGCTCCTCAGATGTCATGGCCGGGTTCTTGTAGTTTGAAGAGACATCAAGGTACTGGGAGGTAGGCTGGCTACCATGGATGTACTAGAAGATGTTCCTTCAGTAAAAAATCTCGGCCGTACGTTGAGCATTCGCTTTCGAACTCACCCATTGGTAGGTACCGACTGGGTGAGACCAATCCCCTAGGAGCTATTTAACACCCAAACAACAGATGTGGGGGGGATACGTACATTTGTCAAAATCTGTAGCAGTAGTGAAGGGATTGAAGCTACCATCCCAAATCTTGTTACCAGCGCTGACACCGAGAGTCAAGGCAGAAAGTATAGCCCAAGTGAGTGAAAACATATTGGTTGCTGTCTGGCGATTCCATCAGCTCATCATCTCGCTTTAAGTATCGCAAAAGCATCGCCGTTGATCGGTTGTCGGCTGAACTCTCGCATATTTGAGAAATTAAGTTCAGGGAAAATCATCGGATTCGGAGAATTAAGCCAACGTTAATATAGTAGTTGCTATGCGGCCGAGTATAGACAAGTAGATCATGCGTACTATGTTGTTACAATGTATATGTGAACGGTCTATGTGATTGATCCGGGAGGGTATCATAATTGATCAAATAAGTAGATGTAAAACGCCGCACTGATGATCTCATTGCCACTTCTTGAACATCCAGGATGTCCACCATGATTTGTTGGTCCGAGACTTCGTCGCCTCAGTTTGTTCCTCCAAAATGTGATTCTGCTTGGCATCTTCTTCCTCTGCAAGAACTTCGCGGAAAATTGCATTCGAGGTAGATAAATTCTGTGATCGTGATGGACGTAATGTGAGATTATCCTGCGGAGCCAACGATGTTCGTGAAGTTGAAGCGCTGAACGGAAGTATGATCGAAGGGGACTGCGTTTCGTCGAGGTCCTTGACGTCATGCCCTGGCAAGTTGGCTTGAGGTAAGTGGAATGGAAGTTGGAGGGCAGACATAATGGAAGGTGAACGATCTCGTCTCCGAATGATTCCATCAGCGGACAGTACAGATGGTGATGAGTGCGTTGGGGACCTTGAGCGAAGCCCATTAGCAAGTACGGTGGTACTCTTTGTCATACTTGTGAATCTGCCGCGGGGACCTGATACCTTCCGTGGCTTAGCAACATACTCAACATCTGCCTCTCCAGCCTGCACTCGTTTAGCGATAACCGCGGGTAACTCGATTTCCTCAGTACCATCAACTTTTTCGAGTTCACGTGAAAAAGGAACAGGAGAAGCCATAGTTTCTGACGAAGTTGTCACCGGTCTGGAAGAAATTTGGGACATTTCTCCGGTAGATACTCGTTCTAGAAGCCCAGTTGGGAAAGTTCCCAATTGTCCCGCGGCAACTTCAACCGTTAAAGACATCTTCATATCAACTGTGTCATCCAAGTCCAATAAGCTGCAAGGATTGCGGGGGAGCCACAAAAAGTTATCAATTGTCCGTGTATAAAACGGGTTATCGTAAGGTAAATCCGGGCTTTTTTGGTCGTCCCATATGATTGGAGACGGGTGGGGCACGACAGGCTTATCATCGAGGCGGTGATGATGAGAACGAGGTTTCGGAAGATGATCGACTCTTTCAATGGGGTGGATTTCCGAGCGTGGCGACAAACCTCCGGCTCCAGGCCGCGCCGACTGATGTGACATTTGTCGATCAAGAGACGTGGAATGTAGTCGGGAAAATGAGCCTTCGTATGGTCCAAAAGGTATTGGCGGCCTGCGTTGAGGCTGATGGGCACGGTTTCGCAAAGAACTATACGAAAAGTTGATCCAGTCTGGAAGTTTCCAAGTCCCGACCGGTGACAACACTCGAGATTGTTGACGACCATGATGGATGAGCTTGTCACTGTCTTGATGTTGATGAGGAGAAGCCGACCTCGCTCGTTCTTCGTCACAGATCGCATCATCGCCTGGAGGCTGCTTGTCACAGATTAGATCTGCTTCAAGTATATCTTGTTTTTCGAAGTGAGCGCGACACATCCTGGTCAAGCTAAGATATGTTTCAACAACTAACCAAACCACCAAAGATCTTTGATTACTCACATGAGCTTAACAGTGACGGTGAATGTGATCAAAAACGCAGACAACCCAACATTGACAGATTTCTTGAGCACGACCATATATGCAAGAAAAACTGCCTAAGCTGACACCTCAGCACCGGCGCCAATACTCAGAACGAACGTTGCATACCTGACTCAACACGAGGCCTGATAGAATAATCAGTATCACCTTACATTTTGAACAAACTCAAACTTACCATCTAACGAATAACGAACAACCCGAATAAGGATAAGTTGTCCATTTCCTTCATAATGCTTGGCATAGACATGAATAAGCTTGAAATACCATTAGAAACTGGTTCATGACTAAAATGTCGTGACTGACTTGGTTCTTGATAACAACTAGAGGGAAACTCAGTGATTTGTTGGGGTGCTGGAAAGTTACGCACCAAATTGAACGAAAAAGTACAAAACTCCGAAAGGTAGCACGAAAGGATTAAGCACGGAAAACAATAGGAGCACATGCATAACCAACATATGATTAGGAAGCCAATCTGTGAGGACAATTAGAAAATACGAGAAAACGTGTTTTATCAGCTTACAATAGAAATTAAATGTACGGGGTCTGGTTCCAACGGCTCTTTTACGTCTTTGACAGTATTTGAATTTCACTGAATGGACAAAGATAAATTCTTGCTTACGGCGTGACTTGTCTCCTTGTGCTAGGGTACAGCAACAAAGGAAGCTAAAAGTCGATCAGCACGATTTCATATGCTATAGACGGGAGTATCACTGACGCCAACTACAAAGGCATTGTCAGATCAATCAAGAGGTTGCTTGAAAGGGGCTTACAGAGAGCTAGCTCGAAAGTTCCGTGCATGGCAGTCGTGAATATCACTGAAGCTCACTATTAGCCTATATGCGGACAATAACCCGAAGACTCACACCAGCCAACATAAAAAGGACCAGCAGTTGGGAAACTATCGGCCACGATCCGTATAACGTCCGGTCGGTCGGTCGCGGATTGAGAAGATTGAAGGACAGACTGCAAAGCAGCAGTGCCGACACAAAAAAAGACAAGAACATTGACAATCAAGAACTTGTAATAGCGAGTCATTATACGGTCGTGAAGGGCAGATAAAGTCGTAATTGTGTGTGCTTTCTTAGCAATAAGTAACAGGATGAGGGGTATGAGGAGGGCCAGTAGAGCAACGAGAAGAGTGGGCAGAAATGATTGTATCACCTCTGATTGCCAAGGGTGATGATCTAGATATTTTTTCTTTGAGCAGTTCAGCGGAGCGCCCGCAATATACATTCAATCATACTCACCAAGCTTGGCCAGAACAAACTGATGTTCTGGATAGAAACTAAACCCACAAGCAACGATACAGGGAAAAGCCAAAACAGAGTGAAACCCCTTCGCAACGATTAGAATAGAGTCTGACGTGAGTTGTAGGATAAGCGCACCAAACACCGAGGTTGACAACCCAGTCCTTGACAAACTGACGGCAGATGCGTAAGCTTAGTGACTTTAATAAAAAGCAGGTGACCTACTTCAGCATTGAACGACGACTTCATAACTCGTATCCAGTCCAAGTCGCTATATGTAGGAGCCAAAGTCACGAAGCAAGCAAGCGGGTTATTGGGGTGCACAGCCAAATATTTACATGCTCGTCTGGTGTCCACAGGATCGGCAAATGTGACAAATGCTGTTGAAACAGCTTCAAAACTAGCCGGAGGCTTGGATCTCTGTTCCGTGATAAGAGTCGTTAGGAGATTGAGCTTCGTGGTATAATAGTCGATGGAGGGCACTATTTGGCCTCGAAACACATGTTCAAGGTTAATCAACGGTTGGTAGGCATCCAAGCTACTTCGTGGCAGGCTTAAGAGCGCATCCCAGATTGTGGTCCTTGAATGTGATTGTTTCGACTGTCGTCTTGGCGGGTATTTAGAGTCGGAAGGTCCATGTGAATGTCCAGGTTCTAGGCCTTGTGCCCACCAACTATTTAACGCTTTCTGTGAGGTCTGAGATAGAGCTTTCTTGGAGCGTTTAGTCAGAGATTCTTGTGGCCCAAGCTCCTTTACAAATGGACCAATGACCTCAATGAGCTGCTCCATACGAGCTTCTTCGTCCAATGTTTCCTCCTGCACTCCACTTTCTAGGTCTTGGGCAATAGACCTCCGCTTCCGCGCAATTTCCATGGCTTTGGAAGCACTATGTACGAGGGGTTTCCTCGCCGATTGCCTTTCCATGGCATTTTTGACCGCCAAAATAGTCTTATTCGCCAGCTTGATATGCGCTGTTTCGAGGAGGCGCAGAATTTCCTCGCGACGCTCCAGTAAAGATGCCAGTTCAGTCATTTTACGAACGATCGTCACTCGTTCAATGAAGGGCTTGGTGGGTAGCGTGGAGTTATCGGAGCCGTCCCGAGGGATAACAGTTGTTGAAGGCGATTCATCATGGTCACTGTGCGATGAGGAAAGGATAGGGCTGGTAGGAAGACGTTTGGCACGATTGAATAGAAATACAAGTGATTTGTTGAGAAAACCAGGCTGCGTTGATGAGGTTAACCCCATAGATGGTTTTTCAACCTTTCGGCTCATATAATACTCGAAATACTCTTTGAGCTCCTTCTCGTTTCTAAGGTTATGAGGAACACTGGAGACCATGACAGTACGACAGCGAAGGCCCTTGTTGGGGTGATTACGGTCAGCTTCGGGGATTTCGGTGAAGTTGAATTGAGGATGGGGATGTGGGTAATACACAGAATCCACGTCGTCATTGGAACCGGACCGTGTAATAACATCGATCTCGGAGGAACGAAGTTTAAAGACTCCATTGCATACCCACAGAAGCGTTGCTATCCAGGAAAGGGTAACCCAGAATAGTAGACAGATATGAATCCATAGCAGTGATAGACCAGTCTTTGTGCCGACGAGAGAGGATATAGAGGCTCGAGTCATAGACTTGGGTGATATGCTGACATCCGAGAATCGTACATGGATGGGGAATAGGATTAAAAAGGTCGTTGAAGTGTGGAGCAAGGCGAACCAAACTTCGGAAGGGGTTAGAATTCTCCACCGACTAGTCATTAGTTCGTACTCACAGCATCCGCGTAAAAATCGTATATAAAGTGTTGCGTCAATGCCTCGTAATTCATGTATCTTAGCCTCGGGAAATCTAATTGCCTGCTTCGTCCATGAGAGAGGCCAGCCCTTGGGTGTAGGAGGGGATGGAAATCTGCGATATTGACCTTGAATCCTACTTCATGGTAAAGAGAAAATAGAACTGACCTTGCCCAAGAGCGTCCTTGATAAAGACTAGAAAGAGTTGCAAGTCAGGGAAAAAGTAGTAGATGCCAAAGGCGTCATACGCACTATCCAAACTCCCAAGACTCCCGACTGCCAAGCTGGTCCTCGGCAGTATGTCCCCCTCGCCGCCGCCTCTTCATAACTTCATGCGCGCCGACACATAGTACCGTAAGACCTATCGCGATGACCGACTGGTTGATGAGGCCACTACCAAAATAGATGAGCGTTAGCGAACCACGGATTCAACGATGGGCATCATGCCTATAATTTTTGGAAAAAGGGCGCGTATAGATATCTCCCATGCTTTACACGGGCAATATAGCAGCTAGGTTGTGGGAAGAAGGAGAGGCTGGCATAGAAACCCGTAAACAGGTCAGTCGACATCATGAGAGAATCTGTCCTTTAAATCACACGTGATAGCTAATTCGGTTTAAATGTGGCAGTGCGGACTCTGAAGCACAACAATGTCGTTCTATAGATTGCAGCACCGTATTCTATTACCTGGCTACTTCGTCCTCAGAATACGAAGCTTGTGTGGCTTGTAGACAAAGTTCTCTGCATAATTCTTTGGCGGAATCCTCTTGATAACTTGAGGTTGACTGGACCAAAACCGTTAGCTCTGGAGCGGGCTGCGGAACCACAGGGTAGCTGGAGACTCACACATAATAGTCCCATCCTGAGTAATAAGAGCGAGTAAACCTAACGTCATCTTGGATGATCAAGAAAGGACGCACCTTGCTTCTCTGCAAAATGCATGGCATCTTCTTTCGATCGGAAGGACAAGCGTGTCCCTTGCATGTAGTCCGCACTAACATGAATGAAGGGGTCAGCCCATAGTCAAAGTTAGATCCTCTAACCTCCTGGACTCACGAGCTAGCATATCCCATCAAAGGATTCTCCCAACGACCTCCACCCTGTAAGATATCAAAGTCAATACGCCAACGTTCCATCTTGGCTCCTCCGCTCTGCATAGTGTTCCTCGTCGGTTGATAAATGCGCACAGCGCGGTGTTTCAGTTGACCTGGTCGCAAACGCATATTAAAGTTCGCAAACAGTTTCACAACGACAAGCTACGCACTTGGTGCACCACTTATCACATCAGCGACCAGGACTTCACGAGCGGGTTCCGGCGCGACAATCTCCGAAGAGTCTTTCTCTGCAGGTGTCGACTCATTTGCCACGCCACGACTAAGTAACGAAGTGCATTGTAAGGGTGCTTTCCTATAGACAGAGGTTGCCTGTACACAGGCTCGAAGGAGGGACATGGATTTGATGTAAACGGGGTTGGCGGTGAGCAAGGCGTATTCTGTATTTGTACATGTTTTCATCTCTACTTGCATCATAATTATGTTGATGATAATCGCTTTGATTAACAACCGACCTTAGCTCAGTTGGAAGAGCGTCAGACTGTAATTGGATAACTTGATTTTCATCTGAATGTCGCCTGTTCGAACCAGGCAGGTCGGAATCCATTATAACATCCGATCTTTTTTCTTGACCAGCCATTCAGCAATATGCACTGAACAAAGACCCTCTCTTACAAACATCAAATCGTGAATAGATGAAAATACTAAGATTGTAAGATTCCAATACAACAAAGTCCCATGCCAGACAACATGTATACAGAAACCAAAATCATACATCAAATCCAACAACTTTCAGAACAGGTTTCAACTTCAACACCGGGCCTTGCTCCTTCAGCACATCATGAGATGCATTACCCGTAAAGGACTCATCGCCATCCTCCGACGATTCACTCTCCGAAGGCCGCTTCGCCCTCCCCAACCTCCCAAATATGCTCATACGAGTAATCGTCGCACTAGAGGGTTTATACGACGGCTCTGCTTTGAGCGTTTCTGCACTTCGTTCCAGAGCTGCCACAGTTTCGGGGTTCATCTCCAAGTTGAACAAATCCAATATGTATCGTCGAACAGGTAACCGATATCGCTGAGTAGAGAGCATATGCAACGCCCTATAGAACATATCAGGTGAACTAAAAGCTTTCCTGTACTCGGGGCGGGATCGAAACCTAGTTCCAAAAAAGTGCTTAGTATGACATTCAAATAAAGGATTTCTTTTTACATACTTTGCCAATGTCCTCGAGGCCGCATTCGCAATAACGGTATTGGCCATATTTTGCATGGCAGTCACGATTTCAATCTCATAGTCGAACGCAGGTGGTATCAAAAGATGATTTTGTTTCTCGGGAATGAACTGCTCCCAGCCAGGTATCTACAAGACATTCTTAGCACAGAACCAGTTCAAACAGGACTTTTTGACTCACCGTAATAAAAGTCTCGAAGTCCGAAGGTAAACAAACACCGGTTGGAGTCCCTAACGGCGACAACGTCGATAACCAATCATAGTCTTCCAAGATCTCAGCGCCTTGCGTTGTTGAAGAGATCAGACCCAACACGAAGAAACATGTTCTACAAACCCACAAATCAGACGGGAATGAGATATTTTTTGGGAAGGACTCACCCTCGCACAGAAGGAATGGGAGATTGTTCAGCAGTCTCCAAAATGACAGGAATTATATTCTCTTCCTCAAGAAATGGTAATCCACCCTCAGTAGATCCAACGTTACCCTGTCAATACCGATCAAGATATGCACTCGAATGCGAACGTAAAGAAAGAAAAAATACTTACCACAGCCCAAAGTATACTTTTCAACCTCATGATAAGTTCCATATCCTCAGCCTCCAAGTTATGTTGGCGAATGACTTGTGAAAACTCTTTGAAATGTCCTTTCTCCTGTAATATTTGGCATCCAATATCCGTCTTTACCATTTCGCCATAAAAATGTCGCGGCATGCCACCAACAGATACCCTAGCTATGATGAATTATAGCCATTCTCGCTATAGAGATGAGCTTACAATAGATCTTCCTTGTCTTCAATGAGTGCCGTGTTGAACAATTTCGTGAGAAAAATCTCAATGTCGACGACATACAACAGGTTCCGTTCCTATTTGACAAGATTGAGCATATAAGGGTATGTAAAGCATAACTATACTGACATGAAACCAATTATCAATCTCTTTTTCGATATGTCCGGCTTCGAACAGATATCTAAAACCCATGGAGGTAGACATGAATCTACAAAACAAAGGAACCAACTCAGCGATCAGACTAATGCCGGAAAACCAAATCGGACTCACTTCAAAAGGAGGGCATCACCAATGTCCCCCAAATGACTCATAGCAGGCTGTAACTCAACCACCATCTGTAAAAACTCCTTCGATTCGCAGACTTCCTCCAGAAATTGCACAGCAACCTCCGTGATTTCAGGCGCAGGGTCATATAGCTGCGTCAGCAGAAGTCGCATTGTCCATGCATTCGCTGTGATGGAGCTACGAATCAGGGAACCCAGATGCTCCGTGGCATATAAACGAATGTGCTATACATATCATGTGTCAACAGGCGAGTAAATGCATGGAGTAAGGATAGTGACTCACTTTGTAGCTAGATGTGAGGGCTTTCGATAAAATGATGCGTGAATGGCCATCACTAAGTCAGTCGCGAGCTGAGTGATCCGAATGAGATACTTGAGACAAAGAGGCGTACATGCTGTAGTCCAAATTCTCAATGATGCTTTTGATCAAATCTTCCCGACTCCGCAACTCATTCAAGTGATAGAAAGCCGTAAAAACTTTAAACTTTTCAAGCAACCTATTCCAAGTTAAATCATTTCAAAACCTAGAGAAATTATGACACAGACACTCACTCAATTCCTTTCTCGTATCTGCTCAACGTACCCAACATCTCAAAATACCCATAGGTCAATGTTTCCGCCACCCGTTTCTTAGAGAATATAGGATCCGAATCCGGAGGACCATTGAACTTCAAATCAAGTAAAATATGAGCAGGTATGCAAATAACAAGGGAAGAAGGTGCTTACAGGATCAAGCTGAGCAAAACCTCTTACAATCTGGCTCAAAAGTTGATCCTCATTTCCCAGATACCGCACCCCTTCACCTCCCGACATCAACGTCGTCAACAGCGAACATCCTAATTTCACCCATTTCACTGTATCCTATGCGACAGCGTAGCATTCAACAATTTCGACTTCAGCTCAATTCGTAGAAAACCAAAAAAAAAAAACAAGTCACCTTAATTCTTGGTATATCCGAAAAACGATGGTTAAATGGTGAATAGAACGACATCAACCTTCGAATAAACCTCGCTTTGATAACTTCTTCTAGACGTTTTTGATTATACATCAACCCATCCACAACATCTTGAAGTGCTTCATAGTTCCATTTCGTGAAATCTTTAGTTTGCATCACTTGCGTTTCGATGACAGCAGTTTGAAACGTTCGATCGTCCATTTGCATGCTCATCTTCACTTTTACTTGTTCCACGTGTCGTTGCCCTCGTCTTACAGGATCCTCGACAGAATTGGCGCTAGAAAGTTGAATCAACATTTCGAACTAATCATGTGCAACTAGAACCGTACCGTGGACGGGTATACTTGAGAGCTGTGTTATTGTCCAATCGCGTCCTATTTCGATTAAAACTCTCGATCGCTGATAATGCAGAAGTGCCAACGATCCGATGTTCTCCATCATCATAATCAGTAGCCATAGAAAAGACTGCCGGTATTGCCTTCAGTGTAAAAAAAAATGAGCTGCGAAGTATCTGCAAATGCTTTCGTGTTCCTACCTGAATACTGGCAGCAGCGTTCATCGGTAATACCCTTGTTGCGAGCGCAAGTATCTCAGCCAAGAGAAGTGTTGCTTTCCGCGACAAACTTGAACCAATTCTCGTCTCCTCCAATAAGCAAGTAAGAGCCTACAGTATACACACAGACCGATAGTCAGATATTGATGCAAAATCAAGCACACATCCGCACCTCACAGAGACCAGCCTTCGTTAATACCATAACCAATAATGCAAGAAATTGATCAGTCAACTTGACGAACTGATGAGAACGTTCTTGCGCTTCAGGAGAAGAGGATTTCTTATCCTGCTGAACACCAGACTTTCGATACACTGCAAAGTAGGTATATGCATATGTGTGTACGTCTGTAATTAGAAGAAATGTTCACTCACTAGTTAATCTTCTTCCAGAGATAAAGGTTTGATACCAATCCGATGTCTTTATGTTGAGTAACTCGAAAAACATATCTAATATGACTTCCTGTCCGAAACATTTTGAGCAACGGAAGTTACAAACAAATTGCGACACTGACTCTTGTCTCCAGCGATGGTATTCGTAAAGTGTCAATGACAGAGCGTATTGCTTGCATATCATTGATGGCAAAATACATGAGCCCTGTAAATTACACCGAGTCAACATAAACATCTAGAGTGAAACGTTACTCTTCATTTGACGTACCGCTCCAAGAATGCAACATAAGCTGTATCACTTTTGAACAACCACGCATTCGTTCTGCATGATCAATGCCCTTCCCGTAAGCATCCGTTATTATGGACAGCACAGCCTTTGGGGAAGTCCCTTAAGTGCAAAGATTATAGGGGATAAGTATCAAGGAGCTCACTTCGATATCACAACCAATCCTCAGATATGCACGTGTCCGGGGTGAGTCAACAATCTGCAAAAAGGCAGCTGCTAGTAGAGGTGCGAGCTCCGGAGGCCCATCTCCCAAAACCTGCAGGAGGAGACGCAGGCCACCAGTACGAGTGAGCGAGTCAATGTCGATGAGAACTAGTTGGAAAAAAAAAGTTAGCTAGAGGCCATACAAAACGCGTTGAACAGCGACTCACGAATTTCAGTCAAAGTTTCAATACATATCATTCGGAACGGGTCATCGATGTTTTCTGCAACAGCGGTGACAGCACGCAGAACAGCGTCCGAAATAGCTATGACTGCGACTCCATTCGAAACAGACGAGTCTCTATGTGTCGTTCCGACCTCTACGATCGTTCGGACTAGCTTGATAGCCTGTTCCTTCTCCACAGCGAATTTGTTGTCACGCGTAAGGGATCTGTTGAGACATAAATATCAGGTATGCAGAAATAATATTTACATGGGCCTTTACTTGACAATATACCAATCAAGGGTGGTCCCTAGCCGCTGAACTGACTCTGCTTCTACCAAGGCATGTCGTATCAGTCGATATGCAGCTGCACGACATGCTTTAGAGCATTTGTCGGCCAGACATGGCATAATACTATCCCAGGATAGAACAGTAAGCGCTCCAAAATGGTGGAAAAAATAAAAATGCCACGTACGACTTCAATACATCCGAGATCTTCAATTCATACCGAACGCGCAGGTTCCGTTGCTGGATCTCAACAATACGATTCATAATCTCGACGCGATGTCTGTCAGTCTCAAATGACTCGGACGCTGTAATTTCATTGGAGGAAGAGCCGGCGGCGAAAGCGGATTGGTGTGAGCGTGAACGACTTAGAAGGTCCAGTTCGACAAAATATTTGTGAGCGCGTTGGAGCGCTGTACGAAAGTCTTCTACACCTTGGAAGAAAGATAGTTGAAGTATGTCATACAAGAGGCAAAGAATCGTACTCACTTCTATCCTCTGCCCCTGTTCCATTCCCCATACCTAAACTCTCCTGTGTTATTTGGCGCTGTCGAGCGGCATCTTCTGTAACTTGCCTGTCCCGCACTATGGCATAACGCGTCAATTGTGAAAGTCAAATAAGAAAAGGAAGTAGTTGAAAGGCGTACGGAGGTCCAATGAACGATTGACTACGGTAATATTCTTTCGCGCCATCGCCATTTCAGATTCAACTTTTTTCCGCGAGATTTCCTAGATCAAATAAAAGGCAATCTCAGATACGACTACAACGCAACCCCAAAAAAGCAAGGTGGTGGTATATCTTACCGACAGCTCCATTTTCAGAAAGGTTTCGGCGCCTTCAAGGATTCGGAGTTCCCGTACAAGCAGATTATCCAGTCTTTCCATCTAAAGTGTGGAAATCAACGCTCTCTAAACATGTAATAATGAAGTTGGATTCGAATAAGCACCTCTTTCGCCGGTTCTGCATTTGAGTCCAACAGGATTTCGAGTACATTGGTTTGCGGTCGATGGTTGTTGTTGTTGTTGCTGTTCAAAGAGGGATTAGATGTGGGTTGTGAGGGAAACGCGAGTTGACCGGGCATGGTTAACGACTGGGAGACGACCGTGATGGTAGTCTACAGGAGACCAGAAGGGGATATGGCAACGGATAAGGAGATGATCATCATTGGTGCCATATTCCAGGCAACGAGCCACCGTTCCACGCATCATAGCATCACGTGAAGCAACATACAGAAATCATACCTCAAAAGTAAAACTGATCTGGCATCTCTAGATTCTGTGTATTTGCAGAATGATCCTCTGGTTCTTGACCGACACCCGTAGATAATTATGGAGCTCCACTAGTAGCCCATGAATCACATGCCTGCTCCTCTTTTTAGATTCCCTCGTCTAATCTCTTCCGCAACAGCATCCAGTTCCTCCTTTTTATCCAAACTGTCTTCCACAAGATACGCCTTGGCATTTTTCATTCCCCTTCCCAACTCTCTCTTAGCCCTCGCGACCATTCCGACTTCACTTGGATGTCTCGCAACTTTATCCAAATACCGTTGTCGACTTGACATATTTTTCCAAACACGAGCTGGAGGGCCTTGCCGTAACTTTTTAAGAAGAGAGGGTGTTTGTTCTCCGCGTAGTTCACGGAGACGTTCTTTGGTTTTATTAAGAATGCGCTCTCTACGAGCTTGTTTGAGTTGGGTGAGAAGCGATTGGGAAAAGGGAGTTTGTGCACGCAAATTCCCGCGATCGTAGGCTGCTTGAATAGAGTCAAGTTCTCGTTTATAAGGAGTTGCTGTCATTCGTGAATAGTTAATCTTGGATAATGTGAGATGTGAAAAGAAATGCATTTACTCCAATCCTGTTCGTGTCCCCCAAAAAGACCCTTCCCACGAAGTGTAGGAACGCAATCCAGTAACGCCTCTTCTGCACGACATTCGGCTTTAATATCGTTGATAGTTTCAATATATGCTTGTTGTCGCTGAACGCGCCGTTCAACCGCTTCATAACGCCAACGTATCATTTGAGATAGCTTTGTAGGTTGGTTGACCATACGAGGAAGAGGCCTGTGAAAAACGGAAGGAGGAAAATATGCCCCAGTTACTATAGGACGAAAGCGTAACTTTGCACGCCAAACCTGGGAATATCAAGATGAAACTGGGAAAGAAGTGCATGATTTATTTGCGCGTACGAGTTCTTTCCTAGCAAGATGCTGCCAGTATTCTTTCTTGCAACGGACGTCTATGAGATTGGAGTATCGTTGAAGAAGGGCTTGTAGTCGTTCATCACCCTGAATTGCACTTTGAAAAATATCCAAGTACTGTTTGCAAGGTGTGTGAATGGAGGTGATAGAAGAACGAACGAAGACGAACTTTGTAGCCTTGGCGAAGGGCTCGTCTTGTTTCCTCGATACTAGTTAAATGCTTGTTTTTTCTCCAAAGGAGCTGAATACGCCAGTAAATCTAGGCTTTCGCGACGATGTAAGTTGCGAGTGCTTAAAGAACAAGAGAATTGGACGAACGGCATCCGTTGGGGCGAGTTTCAAGAGGTTTCTGTAGAGGATACGCGTCGGGCGAGTGTGCGCCGGGATGTTCCAGAAAGGTGTACGTGGTCTTGTCCTGAGCAGAGGTTTAAGCAGTCCTCGAATCCTCTCCCGTGTCGAGGTCATCAATTACAAGACGTCTGCACAGCCACCACGAAATGCGCTAAAGTACCTGACCAATAACGTATACTGTACGGCAATACCAAGAAAATGCGTAATCGACTCGCGCTCGACAATCGAAGAAAGTCCAACAAACCGTCTCGAGGTAATGAATTTGATTGTAACTAGATTTTCCGCTAGCGAGCGAGATGTTATTCTCAACAGAAGCTGCCTTCCCTTTTTTTTTCGAGGATTCCGCCGATAGCAATAGCAACTTGTGCTTGTCGACCCTCCCAAGTCTTATGTACATTCTCACCCACGCCTGTGTGTCCCAACTCTCTACTAGCATCGAGGTGCCTCCGCCATGTCCTTGAACTCCGAAATCGATATCACTACTCTTCCCCTCGGTGCCCTCCTCTGCAATGATGAGGTTCTTCGCTTCTTCAAAATATGCACCGACACTCTCGCTATTCAGGCGAAACTCAATGATTCGGCTTTATACAGTCTCTCGGAAAAGAACGCGTCACTCGCTCTCAAACTGGCAGAGATGCAAAGGAGGGTGGAGGCGATGGAGAGTAATAGGCTGTCTCCGGAGTACCCTTTTCCATCACCGTAAGTTCTATGCGCTCTACTTTCATCTTCCACCAACTCTTAAGTGTGCAGGCCAACTGTAATAACGAAGCTGCCATCCGAAGCCTCGCTATCCCCCAGTGACTCAGTTTCTCAACGTGGGTATGAGGATGCCCATCCAATGGCTTTCCCCGCTGCCCTCTCCCTCATCCAACGCCCTGGCAAATGCCCCGCTGACTTTTCCCCTGCCGTTCTCTGGACTCTCCAAGAGTGCCATATGGATCCCAGTGCTTGCAGGGGCAAGCGGATAAATCTTAGTACAGCGATCCGGGACAAAGATGGAAAACCCGTTCGTAACCTTCAAGATATCAAGCGCACAGCGCGTTTCCACTTTCTATCCTCGATGTTTAATCTTTCAATCCCTCTGAATGCGCCTAAACGTCAGACAGGTTTATGGTGGAAGACGTATAGGCCGGACGAGTGGAAAGCGGCTGTCCACTATCTGGAAGTCTCTCATCCTGTGGTTGCCTTCTGTGCCCACCATTGGAAGGCTGAGGAGATATTTCGTGTTGTTATACAGACACGCCTTGATAGCGAGCGAGCAAAAAATAGGTCAAAGCGGCAAGAAAAGGCAAAGGGAGGTCAATATGCAGGACCTGCCGGCGTCGGTACGGCTACTACGTCACAAAAACGGCCGCACTCCGCAATCAGCAAGCCAGCAACTGGTCCTAGTCCTTTGGAATAGCTCGCTGTTGTCTTGAAGCCGCCCAAGAAGAAGAAAAGAGGTAGCGCTAAGTTATATTCCAATTGACATGGCTATTGAAATTGTGTTCTAGATAGTAATTATATTGATATTGTAACTAGCATTATAATTGACAGAAATTTGCCCAATTGCCCCTGAACAATGCTTGAACGTGTCTGAACTACACGAGCCCGCACGTCACGGAACATTGCATGAATAGCGCCTGAACAACAGTGAACATGTCCTGGACAATAGTACCTGAGCATCCCGTAAACAGGGCCTGAATCACGGCTGAACAATGCTTGAACATGGCTGTATGGTCAAATCAAGGTGCCTAAAGAACATTCTGTTCAGACATTTTTTATTTATTGCGCGTTATCTGGGTCGGGCCTCTCTACTCGGTGGATTTTTTGACACACATGATCCATGATCTCGTTTCATGTCAATGTCGTTATCAATAAATCCACTAGGCTGCCTTGTTGCACCCCGCAGTGTGTTTATAGTCATGAAATAGCACCGAAGCCGTGTTCGATATGCATGCCGTATCTCCCATACAGCTTGCTCAAGGTGGACAACCATTCCCACAGCAGACAGCGCTGTTTCTTCTTCGTCCTCATTGAAGGCCTGGACCTGATGAAGGCAAAATATTGTCGTTGTTGCAGCCTCTAAGCCGTCGTCGTCATCGAAGTAATCAAGGTCGGACTCGGAGCTGCTCAATATATTCAAATTTCATAATCCTGACAGATATTTTTATCTATGTTCATTCGTTCTTATTGATTTATTCCAACCTGTCTAGGGTTGAATATCTCTATCCTAGAACAGCGAAGATTCAAATGAAATCAAGCTTAGAAAATATTTTTCTATCTAAACGCCGCGAGAAGTCGTCCAGTGAGTGTTTTGGATTAGACACTCATTTCTGTCATCTAGGTTAATAAATTTAAAATAGAGCGTTCTCGGAGTGTTTATAATCAAAGACCACCGATGTATTTTCGGATAGTCTGATCTGTGTCTTTGGTAACGCATTGTTTTGGCCGGCCTAAAAGGTTGGCAGATAGCGGATAGCGGATGCTTTTAGCCGGGAAACTACGCTTTTAAGCGTCAGTCGGATCACGTGTTTCCAAAAATCGGTTAGCTCTTACTGAGCTTACTTATAGCATGGACCTATGTGCATATGAGCCGCGGCCACGTAACCTCAAAGATGACTTAAGTTTCCAACTATGCTCTCGCGACTTCAGAAACAATAGCCGTTCGTCTCAGGGGGGCAGCTGAAAGCCCTACTCCCGCGGCAGATGTGAAATCATGTGATTATATATACTTAGGTTATATATATATATATAATCAAATTCAAGAAATGTATTCATCTTGAAGCTTTACAATGGCCTCTACATCTCTCGCTGGTAAGCACACACTTGTTAAAGGCTCCGAGTATTCGATAGCTCAGATCAAGTAACTAGGTAAAGTCGCTGTCGTCACTGGTTCTTCTCGTTCCACGGGTGCAGCTATTGCCAGAGCTCTGGGTGCAGGAGGTGCCAATGTAGTCGTCAACTACGTCAACGATGCAAACGCTGCCAAAGAAGTCGTCGATTCCATCAAAGGAGAGGGGAAGGGTAATGCCATCGCCGTCAAAGCCAATGTCGCGACCGTCGAGGGCGGTCAGTCGCTTGTTGATGCTGCCGTGCAGGAGTGGGGAAAGATTGATATCCTCATTATGAATGCTGGTATAATGGGTAGTAAAATTATGGCTGATGTCGATGAACTCTTTTTCGATAGCCATTTCCAAACGAACGTCAAAGCACCCTTCTTTACTGTACAGTACGCTATCCCCCACTTAACTGCCCGTATGTTATCATCTCTCGCTGTATGTAACTATTATGATAATCTGTTTTAGCTGGTGGCCGTATCATCTTCTTGTCCAGCAGTCTAACTGCATCTACCAGTACGCCACTCATGCGTATCACTGTCAGAAACCCTTAACATATTTTTAACCAGCTGTTCTACCCAATGCCCTCTGTTATGTTGCCTCGAAGGGCGCTATCGAACAGATTTCACGTGTTTTAGCGAAAGATCTGGGTAGGCGTGGGATTACCGTCAACGTCGTCTCCCCAGGACCAGTCGATACGCCTCTGTTCCGTGCAGGGAAACCTCAAACAGTGATTGATATGGTAAAAAAACAAAATCCTAACGAGCGTCTTGGCCTTCCTGAGGATATCGCGCCGGCTGTTGCTTTCGTTGCTAGCCCGGATGCTCAGTGGCTCAATGGTCAAAATATCCGCGTAAATGGAGTAAGTTTGATTTTTTAATTCTTGGTTTTAGTTGCTTTAGTTCTGAAAGTTGGGGTCTAATAGGGATTTGTCGTCTGAAGTATCTACATTTTGTAGAGCGGTGAATCTGTCGGCCGCTTTGCACTTACTAGAGCCGCGCTAGCTTCAATATCAATACTTTTGTATCACCAAGCATGTCTTTGTCAAGTTGTTTTGTTTTTCTTCTTCTTTTCATATCACACATGTTAAATCGCTCTTCATCTGTTGTTTGTACTTGCAGGGTAAAATTACAGAGGAAAGTGAAACACAATAGACGCGGTGTAGGAATACTTTGTAAATGCATGAACCTCAAAGTCGAAAGTCAGGCTCTGTTTGAATTATACGTTGTAAGCCCTCTCTGGCTTACATCAACGTCATCTTCCAGATTAGGGTACTCATGATCCTGATCGGAGGCTTCCGCAACGGGAAGCGATGTGCCGAGGGTCGTCAATGGGAAATGCCGATGAACTATACAATTAAGGTTCAAGCCACCGTGATCCAACCACAATTGGCTACTATCAAGGCTGGGCTCGATAGCTTCAAGACTTCAAGATGGGTAAGTGCTATCTGGGCGAAATTTCGAAATCATGTCCTGATTGTTCTGGCCTTGTAGTTCGTTACGCCGCGGCTGCTCTCGCCACCAATCCCGAAAAAAGTGTGTTGTAAAGGCATTGGTTATTTTGTTAGGATTTCTGACGAGGATGCTCTCCAGCTGCGAAGGCTCGCGGAGAATATCTCCGCACGCACTTTAAGAACATGCGTGAGGTGGCGGCTGCTCTTACCGGTGAGTTTGTTACTGGTGTCGATGGTGACGGATGGCTGGCTAACGAGTTGGTGTAGGTCAGAAATTGGCCAAGGCATACGCGTACCTTAGTGATGTCAAGGATCACAAGCGGGTCATTCCTTTCAGACATTTCTCTGGTGGTGTTGGACGAACGGGACAGGCCAAGGAATTCAAGACTACTCAGGGTGCGTTTGTTGATTTGTATAGCAGTCATGTCGTCTCACACCGCGCATTTACAGGTCGCTGGCCGGAGAAATCAATCAAGTTTATTACACGGCTGCTGAAGAACGCTGAATCGAACGCTGAATTCAAAAACATTGATGTTGATGATCTCTTTATCAAAAACATCGTCGTCCAACAGGCCCCCGTGCGTATAATTCAAGTTGAACTATGAAGTTTGTGCTAAGACATGAGTAGAAAACGCGCCGCCGCACATATCGTGCGCACGGTCGCATCAACCCGTACCAGGGCCACCCGGCACATGTTGAGATAATTCTGGCTGCGTCGGAGACAGAGGTGGAAAAGGCGACGGACAAGGCTGTGGCGACTGGGCTGAGTGGGCTGAACCGGCGACAGGTTGCGCGGAAGAGAATCGAGGCCGGGCGAGCATGATTAGCACTGTTCTGTATGTTCGATAGTATGGACACAGCCACTGTGAGCGTGGGAAGACGATGTGAATATGAGAAACGGGGAGCAGCGACGCCGTGTTTCTGCTGCACAAGACCGATGGCCGCCAGTGACCCAGAACTCCGCCTCAAGCTAACCCGTCAGTCGTCCCGCCCCGCCCCTTGCTGCCCTGCTCACCGTCCACCACAGTCTCCAATGCCGCCGGCCTCGTCAAGCGCGAGTTTCTCGGCCTCCCGGACCCCTTTGCCATGGTCATCGTCGACGGCGAGACCGCTGCCACCACCACCATCCTCCGCAGAACACTCAGCCCCCCCTGGAACGAGTCTTTCGAAATGTAAGCAGCTCTCCAAGGGCCCCCCTTCTCTCTCGCCCCTGCTCATCTCCTTGGCAGCACCGTCCGCACATCCTCCATGATCGCGATCCAGGTCTTTGACAACAAAAAGTACAGGAAACGCGATCAAGGTATGTTGCTTTTACTTCCAATGCTCTTATCCCAATCTCCGTTGCAGGTTTTCTCGGCGTCATCAACATCCCCGCCTCCGAAGCTATCACTCTGGCTCATCAGAATGGTCTGCCATCTGCTCTCTATTATTGATTTCCACTGATCCTTGTTTCACAAGCTGTCGTAACCAGGGATCTCACAATGTCAAGCAACAATCTTCCCGTCTTCGGGAAGCTCACCTTTTCCTTCTCTGTCATTCAGACACAGCCTGCCTCTCCCTCTGCCACCACCGACCACCCCCTCTACCAAGCGCAGTCCCACTCTCAAAACAGTTCATATTCAATGCGCCCAGCTACCAGTACCCCTGCTCCACAGCTCTCCCCCCATGCCCCATCCGAACCAGCCTTTCCGCAGCCTAGCTCTTCCTTGTCCACTCCATCTCTTCGCCCATCTACAAGCCATGTCAGCCTTTCTCCTGCCCCAAATCACACTCCCCCCCTTCCAGAAGGTCAGCGCCCAGGGACCGCCAGCACCGTCCCATCAAATCGTATCATGACCGACGAAAATGGCGTTCCGCTCCCGCAAGGCTGGGAGCGCCGAAGTGACGCCCAAGGCAGGACCTATTATGTCGATCACAACAGCCGGTCGACAACATGGCATCGACCACCCACCCAGGGCCAGCCACAGAACCGACCCATGTCAACCCCTGTGGCTCCCAATCCCAATCGGTCCGCATCCTCCGTTACTAACACCGCTGCGCAGCCACCAGGTTCTTATTCAGATATACCTCTTCCCCTTGGATGGGAAGAGCGCCGGACGGCCGAAGGCCGCCCATACTTTGTTGACCATCATACACGAACGACGACCTGGAATGATCCTCGTCGTACTCAACCTGTGCCCGTTTCTCGACCACAAGTCAACGGCAACCTTGGTCCACTTCCATCGGGATGGGAAATGCGTCTTACCTCAACTGGCCGAGTTTATTTTGTTGATCACAACACTCGAACGACGTCTTGGGACGACCCACGGCTGCCTACCAACGTAGATGATAATGCACCTCAGTACAAACGTGATTACCGACGCAAAGTGGTTTATTTCCGGAGCCAGCCCAAGATGAGAGTACAACCGGGCAAATGCGAACTCAAGGTCCGGAGGAACAATATACTCGAAGACAGCTATGGCGCGATAATGTCACACAGCGGGGAAGACTTGAAGAAGAGGTTGATGGTCAGCTTTGACAATGAAGACGGTCTGGATTATGGTGGTGTATCCCGGTGGGTGTTCTAGCTATTCAATAGGTGGACCTGAGCCTCTTAACCGTCATCCTTCAGAGAATGGTTCTTCTTGTTATCCCATGAAATCTTCAACCCTAGTTACGGTCTATTCGAATACTCTACATACGACAACTACACACTACAAATCAACCACGCATCCGGTATCAATCCCGACCATCTCAGCTACTTCAAATTCACCGGACGAACGGTGGGATTGGCCATTTTCCACCGACGATTCTTGGATGCCTACTTTGTTCGAAGCTTATATAAAATGATCCTTAGCAAACCCGTGTCAATAACGGATCTAGAAGCCATCGATGCGGATTTACATCGCTCTTTGATGTGGATGCTGTGGGTCTACCCTGATTTCTTCTGTTTTCTTAAAATTCAACGTAACCTTGTTTAGTGAAAATGATATAACGAATGTACTGGATGAAACGTTCTCGCAAACTGAAGAACGTTTTGGAGAGCTTACAACTATCGAACTCAAACCCGGAGGCGAGCATATCGAGGTTACAGAGGAGAACAAGAAGGAATATGTGGATCTCGTCGTTCAATATCGTATTGCGAGGCGGATTAAAGAACAGTTTGGAGCTTTCATGGAGGGTCTTCTTGAACTCATACCTAAAGATCTTATCACCGTTTTTGATGAAAGGGAATTAGAGTTGTTGATTGGTGGTATGTCAGAGATCGATATGTACGTCCTAAAATCACGCGTCATCCCTACCTCGGATTCCATTACTGACCTTGCATCAATATAGGGATGACTGGACCAAATTTACAGATTATCGGGGTTATGAGAAGACTGATCAAGTTATCGAATGGTTCTGGCAATGCATTCGATCTTGGCCAGCAGAAAGGAAAGCAAGATTATTGCAATTTACGACTGGGACTTCTAGGGTACCTGTTAATGGATTCAAAGACCTACAGGGATCGGATGGCCCGAGGAGGTTTACGATCGAGAAATCTGGAGATCCTAGTGGGTTGCCGAGGAGTCATACGTGTTTTAATAGGCTGGATCTACCACCGTATCCGGATTTTGAGAGTTTGGAGAGTAAGCTGTTGTTTGCGATCGAGTATGTTTTTTTGTCTTTTTTTTTCTGCTTTATGGAAATTGACTATTTTGTGTTTAGGGAAACGGAAGGTTTTGGACAGGAATGATGGTCCTTCCCTCTCCTGCTTTTCTCCCTTTTATATTCTCTTTTCTTTTCTTATAGTCCTCGTTTTACACGGACTTCAAATCTTACTTACGCTTTTTCTTAAACACATATACGTACATGTTACTACTGCTACTGTGGCAACTTATATATATGATACAGCTCTTCCTATCGTGTCCCTTCTGGAAATCTTTTTTCTGTACTAATCCTTTCCTTGTGGGCATTTTATTTTCGTGTTATATAGGATTTTTTTTTTAATTGAATGGCAGTTTTTTCCTTTTTTGCTCAGCTTCAATTCTCGTTAAAAAAAAAAAAAAGAATTAGAATTAGAATAATAACTCAGGCACATGTCTTTAGCTTCGGGGTGCCTGATCAAACAATGAATTGTTCTGGCATAGTTTGTGATAGAGAGAACGTCTTATAGGCCATGTTCAGGTCCTGAAATGCCTGACAATGCCTGAAGATGTCTTTTTACTGAGATTTAATTGTTGACATCTTCTAGATATCTTTGATACTATGATTGGTGCGCGGCCTTGGAATTATTAACAAGGCGTGGCTTGGGTTTAAGTCATCATCACCATCATCACCATCGTCATCATCATTGTATCCTTTTCCGAAGTTTTCCACTCCTTCTCGGTTCTTTTCGTAGAAGTTCATGAGATCCCAATTAAGTTAGCTTCTTGACACGTTAAACAATGATGATGGTTGTGGTTCCAAGGTGCTGATGTTTACTTTTGATGAAGACATCATATCAGCCTGAGGCCGATTGTCGTACTTGCACTATTTTAAACTAGTGATATCGTTATTTTTTTTTTATACTTTCGGAATTCTCTAAACCTTTGGAAAATCTTCTTTCTTGCATTGTTACGGCGTGAAACGGATGAGCATTACTGGCTGAAAAGCGTTGCAATGGCCGAGTGATCTCTGAGAGACAGACGTCCCCACTACTCCTTTTATTTAGATTCATGGAGATACACGGTAGTATGTACTATAAAGCTAGCATGTTAATTATTCTGGACTGCATCTCATCATTCTTCCGATTCGGGTGAGGGTCCTTAAGTTTCTGGGGCTTATAACCAAAGCTTAAATTTTAACCAGGCCCCAAGGATTTCTTGTTTCCCCACCGGGCTGCTTTTTGACAGGGTGTACAGCATGTGCGGGGTGAGAGAAAGATGTGGACCAGCCCCAGGGGCCAGGATCTTGGCGGATTTTCTGTTTATCCGTCTATCAGTTCTCAGTATATATGTACATATATAAAAAAGACGCTTGTTTTTATACATATTAATACGTTGGTTTCTCAGCGCTGAAGAAATAAGCAATTTTTTGGCTAAGTGATAATGCAAGGTCATTCATATTCCATTTTATCGGATATGGCAACAAAGAAAAAGTTTGTTGTATGGGAACTTTTTTCCCCGAAGAGCCCCGCAGTTGGAACCTGTGGTCATTGAATTTCAACCCCACGCCCACGTTTACTGGTCGAGGGACGACCCATCAGCTGAAAACGCTCGGTTCAATCAAGGACGATGCCCGACTCGCAGATGCAGGCACATTCAGCCAAAGACCATATGCAGAATTTTCAGAGTCCGGACAGACCTCCAGCTGGAGGGCTGAACCTGGGCTGAACGTAATCTGTTGGAAGTTGGAACCCATTTCGCTTCCCGTTGATTGCCGGTGATTATTATCAGATTATTTATATCGCGTGTTGATGACCTAATAAATTTCTACGCTTTTACCATCTCCAATTCAAAACCCACACGACGGTCTGACATGTCAATAAGCCCGATCACATCAAGTCCACTCTCTCGCCTCACCTGTTTCGCACTGCTTTGAAGTCCACTGGATGGCACCGAGAGTGTGACCCCTCTTATAGTCAGCTGCGGTGGCCACCTCGGCTCAATAAGTGCCTTCTCTGTTCAAGAGTTCGATGTAGGTGTCAATTGGAGACGATGTTTAGAGGCGAGAGAATTGTTAGAACCGGGCCAAGCGGAGAAGAAGCGTGGCTCATACATGATCGCCTTGAACAGGGGAAGGTTAACTTCAAAATCCGTATCTGCAATCAGGCTTGAGTTATTTTAAGTTAATCCCATTCGCCTACTTTTCAGCCAAGCTGTCCCTGTCAGGGTTTATTTCATTCTCGCCGGCACGCAGTGTATTGTGGAAAGACGATGCTCTTGATCTCATGACCGATTCAATATATTCATGCAACTGTAATTCCTTTTGCGCTGAGGCATGTGTTCTTTCCCTTCTTGAACCGGATTCTTACTCATGCCGAAAATGTGGTGCTTTTAACCTCAAGGTCCGTTTATGTTACGTCTTTCTTTCCTTCATACGGTGCTCTCTCCAAGTTGAGCGTTTGAACCGTTGCCACACTATCGCATTCTACTTCTTTCTTCTTAATCGTGCTTCTTTACTTTGCTCTCGGTGAGCGCCACTCTTTGCTACTCCGGATAGACTTTCATTCTTAATCCCGCTGTGTTTCGAAGTGGAATTCGACCACACCCTTTAACTCTGTGTAGAAAATGGCTGAAGGATCAATTGGAAAGGGTAGCCCCGATGTCACAAGCACCCCCGCTGAAGCCGACATGGATTACATTAACCACGACGTTGAGTATCCTAATTGGTGGGCAAAGCATCGGTGAGCCATCCCTCCATCATTGAATATCATCCAAATAAAAAGTGCCACTGATGAGAGATCATGCTTTTTCTATGAAGGATGATCATACGGGAGGCAGCAGCCGAGTTTTTGGGTACTGCAATTCTCATCATTTTCGGTACTGGTGTCGATTGTCAGGCTGTATTGTCCATGAAACCTGAAGTAGCTACATTCCCTCGAGGAGTAAGTGTTAAATCAGAGTGACTTGCGATTATTTATACTTTGTCGAACAGTCATGGTTATCATTATCCTTTGGCTGGGCCGTTGGCGTGGCCGTGGGTGTCTGGGTGGCAGGTGGTATTTCTGGAGGACATATCAATCCAGCTGTAAGTGGCATCCTTGACCTTCGAGTTTTGGCAAACTGACGAGCAGGACAATATAGGTTACTCTGACTCTAGCCGTATTTCGTGGTTTTCCATGGAAGAAAGTCCCGGTATGTCTGATAGTGTCATATGGAGCTTATCTATTGACCTTCCATGTAATCAGATTTACATGATGGCCCAACTAATGGGCGCTCTTGTTGGTGCTGCATTAATTTATGCCAACTATTTCCACGCCATCGACATCTATGAAGGTGGAAGGGGGATACGAACACAGGCAACAGCTAGCTTGTTCTCTACCTATGCTGTAAGTTTCATTGATGCCACCGTCTTCGCCGCGAGATTTACTCGGGTTGCTCTCCTTCAGCTTGACTACATGACAAACGTTTCCGCATTCTTTTCGGAATACCTTACGTCGGCGGTGTTGATGATATCCATTCTTGCGGTTACCGATCCGCACAACATGCCGGCGCCACCGGGTCTCCTTCCATTGGCATTATTCATCGTGATCTTGGGAATCGGTGTGGCGCTGGGAATGGAAACAGGTGCGTATCCATTTTGTACACCTTGACGGCAATAGGTATCGAACGTGATATAGGATATGCCATCAATCCCGCTCGAGATTTTGGCCCACGGATTTTGACTGCGATGGTTGGGTATGGGAAACATGTATTCACCTTCCGGAAGTAAGTAGCAATAAGCCACATCTCTGGGAATGGCCCTGAATTAAATGTACGCCTATCAGTCACTATTGGCTCTGGTGCCCAATCATTGCACCTTTCTTGGGTTGTCTATCGGGTGCTTTATTATACGACGTCTTCTTATTCACAGGCAAAGAAAGTCCTATAAACAGACCGTGGGTGGCTTATTAATACCAACTTGCAAACAGAAAAAACTCACGTCACTCGTCAGGAGCAAATCTCGAAGTAGGAATGCAGCTGTCGCAGTTGACAAGGCTTAATATTTCTTAACGAGATAAAACGTGGACGCTTTCGGAAAAATCAGGACGAATTTTTGGAATGCATGTGTACTATGATTATCAGATGCGAATGACGACCATGAGTTTTGTTTTTCCTCAAATGCCAACGTAAGTTTGAGGCTTCACATGTTTGAGAAGATTGTGGAGACCTTCCTAAACGCCATGTGCAGGCTTCGTGGTCTTAGCGATGTATCATCATTGATAGAGATCTATGAAGATCTCCTGTCATTCAAGTTCCGTTCTTTCCTAACACTCGGAATGATTTCGTAACGATGGAGATTGTTGTTTTGAACATGCGAGCAGCGCATCAGCTTGGTAAATTCAGGATTCATTTGACTAGTCACACAGCAAGCTGTGAAAGGAAGCTCGCGTGGAGTCCGCATCCGCATGTGCATTCGAAAAGGGATCATGCATACTAATTATAGTTACTCAAGTACGAATGTAAAGCTTGGGCGGACTTGGGCGCTTGAGGCGCCGCGGCACAAATTGATAGCATAGTGTAGGCCCTCTCGCTTATAAAGTACACCAACGTCATATACCAAGGACACCTTCCAGATTAGGGTACTCAGAAACATGTATATAAAGATTAGACTAGATGATCATGACATGTAGAGGACTTCCTTTCTCTCTCTTCTCGAATATACCTCGCGTCTACAGCATCAGCAAATGTGCACAAAGTTTGTATAACCTTTTAGTGCATTTAGTGCTTACAAGATATCTGGTCTGCAAACAAATACTTTTTTGCCTTACATTTTTTTCCCGAGTTTAAAAACATAATACAAGAGTTTTGAAACATTACCATGATATTTGATAGTTTACACATTTAATAAATTTTCGGCAATTAGATTACCAATGCACCAAAATCTTGTTTTGTGGGTTACAATATTTATACCAACAATAACTACATGTTCGGTAGAATACAAACACATACCCACATTTGCAGAGAAATATAAATAATAAAAATGTTTATTCCCACAATCACTGTGAGCCCAGAAGCAAAGTAATTTCCTGATTTAAATGGCAAAAAGAGTAAATTATGTCCTTTAATTCAGTTTTTTGAAGGTATGATTCAATTTGGTTCGACATTTATGTAAGAAATTTCCTGCCTAGGCTGTTTTAGGATAGAGAATTGATAATATTTCATAGGAATTTTCTACATATGTACCCCATTAAGGATCATCAATCACTTTAGTTCTGGGCTCACAGTGAATACCTACAAGCTGCATAGAATACAATCATCATACCTATATGTATGGAGGAATACAAACAATAGAATTATAAAGGCAGAACAATTTTTGGGGTTGGTCAAGTACATAATCATAGATGGCCACTGTAGGTTTGTGGGTATTATACATACGCATGAATTTTTGCCATTTTGAGTTGTAAATTTTAATATTTCTACAAGTAAAAATACTCTACAGTAACTGACAACATGGTCAGTAGCATAAAGTGCCTGGATTCCAACAGAGTTCCATGGGAATATTTTGAGGATGAAAAAGTTGTGTGTATTATCGAGTGAGTGGTGAGACAAAATGGTAGCCCAAGTCTTAATGAGTTTCTATATATATATTTATTATGAATAAATAGACTATCTGGATTGTTTGGCTCAGTGGGTTGAGCACTGCATGCTGGTCAAGGTGTTATGGTTTCACCGGTTATGGTCACCTGCTCCGGCTCTTTTGTTTTTCCGCGTTCTCATGCCTGTCCATTATACTTTTCTTTCATCTTTCCTTTCTAGTATCTTTTGTCTCACTGTTACTCCACTCCCATATGCTTTACTCCACGTCCATACGTTCTGGCTCCACTTACTCCACTACCCCGAGTATTATGACTCAGTCCTGTTCTATACTTAGTTACCTTGGGTAGTTGTCTCTACGTATATAAACCCTGTAGGTACTGCTGTATTCCTTACGCTTTACCAATCGTATCCTTCCCTTACTCTTCTCTCTTATCGCCCTCAAGTCTTTGTCACTTGTCTGCAACCTGAGTCTTTATAAGATTAAGGTCGTAACATTTGGTAAAGCGTCTACACCTCACCTTGCAGACAGCAGCCTAGCGAGCTTGCTGTAGTGGTAGTGCATACGGCAGATCTACCAACCGAACGGACGTAATTTTTTCGCGTCGAGGCTTTTACAAGCGTAGTCATCAGGGCACGAGTTTATGCCAAGTAGCAGCCGACAAGGAAAGAAACGACTTGTCGAAGAAGAATTAGCCGCATATCACGACGGATTGTTGCGAGAGATCGAGTTACCGAGTAGCCCGACATCGAGACCGGAATCAGCACCACAATCAGACATCGACGAGGAAGTAGATCAATAGCGGACAGTTTTGCGGATATACACATCGACAACGAAGACCAATCAGAGACGAAGGAACCATCAGACATGTCGACCACAGAGAGTACCAAGTCAATTATCCCCGATCCCGGTTGGTTCGAGGGAAGCAGAGAGAGATTTGAGGACTGGTGGAGGAGCATTCAGCTGTTCATAAAGTTTAACGGGATCACCGACAATGATAGGATGATCATAGCGGCCATATCCAGGATGAGAGGAGGAGTAGCCGGAAGTTTTTCAGCACTCGTAGCGGACAAAGTCACCAACCCAGACGTAACATTCACGTGGAAGCAATTCGAGAAGCAGGCGAAGGAGTTGTTTATCGATGGAATGGACAAGGAGAAGAGCGAGATAGCTATCGAGACTATGACACAAGGAAGGAAACCCATCGTGGATTTCTTAGTCGAATTACCTTGATGATGAACAAAGCGGGAACGGACGATCAACACGCCATCTTCTTGCTGAAGAAGAACGTCAAAAAGGAAACCATTCGCACCATTTATCATTCCCACCCGACAAAGTCCCCACCACATTCAACGGATGGCTCGAAGTCATAAAAGCAGTAGGAATGGGAACAGAGACGATGAGTTTGTTCGACAAACACACCGCGACAGGAGTCACGTATGGAGGAAGTGGTCAACCCATGGAAGTAGGAAGGTTCGAAACCGCTAGAGTCCAAACCCCGAATAATCAGAGGAAGTGTTTCAACTGTGGAAAGTTCGGACATTTTGCTAGAGAATGCAGGCAGCCGAAGAAGACCGTAACGTGTTACAATTGTAACAAACCAGGACACATCGCCAGGAATTGTAGGGCACCGAAGAGAGCTAGGACTAGGGAAACGACCGAGGACAGTCCACAGGATGAAGAAGATGCCACCGAGAAGCAGGATTTTGCCGAAGGGTCCGATTGAGCGCGAAATCTCGACCCATAAATCGTAGAGTCTCTCCCCATGTAACAACAAATTCGAAATCCAAGTATGTTATTCCTTTCAAGAGAGACTCAACGCGCGAAATTCTGCTGGATGCAACCATCAAAACCAAGAACGGAAACAAAACGGTCAAGGCCCTTATCGACTCGGGAGCACATATGACGATGATAGCAACGGAGCTGGCAGAGAGAGAGAAATTGAAGAAGGTCAAACGACAACAACCCATTCGCATGAGAAATGCAGATGGAACACCAAATCGGACAGGGATATTAACGGAGGACGCCAAAATCCAGATGGATCTAGGAGGACATAAGGAGGAAATCAAGGCACTGGTATCGGACATTTCGAGCGCGGATTTTTCTTGGATACGACTGGTTAATTCAACACAACCCGGAGATCGACTGGATAAACCAAGAAGTCAGATTTACACGATGCCCCAGTACATGCACTACACCACACCAAACGATTCCTTTTTCTCGACGGCTAACCACTGATGTGGACAGCGCTACGGAGGAAAAAGAATCAGATCCCACCAACCCCGAAGATCTACCGATTACATTCGACCATTTACGCACTTGTTTAACAAACGGAATTTTGAGCAATTACCAGCTCGAACGGAATGGGATCATGAGATCAATCTAACGGAGGACGCACCAAAGGAGATATCATCGAAGGTTTATAACATGACGCCAAAGGAAAGGGAGGAACTGGATAAGTTCTTAGACGAGAACCTAGCATCGAAACGAATTCGACCATCCAAATCACCATACGCTGCCCCTTGTTTCTTCGTACCAAAGAAAGACGGATCGCTCCGACTATGCCAGGACTACAGGAAACTCAACGAACATTCGATCAAGGACAAAACGCCATTACCGCTCATAAGCGAAGTACTCGACCAACTGCGAGATGCGAAATACTTCAATAAACTGGACATTATCTGGGGTTACAACAATGTCAGGATCAGAGAAGGAGATGAATGGAAAGCAGCGTTTATCACCAATCGTGGATTATTCGAACCTACCGTCATGTTTTTTGGAATGAGTAACTCCCCGCGACCTTTTCTCGTATGATGGCAACCATATTCCGAGAAATGATCCAAGAAGGTGCACTGGTCAACTATATGGATGACTTCGCGATTCCAGGACGTACCAAAGAGGAACTACGTGAACGGACTATACGTTTCCTGAAAATCGCCGACAAACATAGTCTATTCTTCAAACGATCGAAATGTGAATTCGACGCCACGGAAAATCGCCTTGTTAGGCACGGTTGTAGGAAATGGAAAAAGCTACTATGGAAAAGGAGAAGGTCAGGGCCATAAAGGAATGGAAAACGCCACGAACAATTAAGAGGTGGAGAGTTTCTTGGGATTCGCAAACTTTTACAGACGCTTCATACAAAACTTCAGCATCATCGCAGCTCCGCTCAATCAGTTGAAGGGAGGAGGAAAAGAGTGGAAATGGGAAAAAGCACAACAACAGGCATTCGACAGCATCAAAGATTCCATTACCAGCGAACCAGTATTTGTTACAGTGACCCCGGCCCGGTCCTAAGCTGGGGCATTACGTCGATAGAAATACTCAGAGTTCTAAAGCGTAACAAAGGAGACCTCCTCGATGAATCGAGAAGAGTAACTCAAATGCGCCGTTTATAGTACTAAGAGCTTGAGAGCGGTTTATAGAGCTTAGCAATTAAGTCTAACGGTTCAAGCGTTATAGTAGAGTAAGACTTGTATTCAAGTCTCCACCTAACCAAGTAGAAACGTTGTTTCTACATGGTAAAGTTGAGCGACTTATATATGTTTTACAAGTACTCTATATATAACTACGATCAAACTTCTTAAGGTACCGAGACTTGACTCGGGAACGACTCGGGAACTATAAAGAAGTTTTCGTAATACTAAAATAGAAAGGAAGAACTTCTTCGGAACAAATGATCATTAATTATAGAAGGCTAAATAAGTAAAGTAATCCGGATCATTAAAGCGGATCAATAAGAGATATAAAACAATCACAATCAGAGACGCAAAATATAAGTACAATAAAAGGTAAACATAATTGTAGTTACAAATGTAGTAATTACTATGAGAAATATAACCGTAAATGTCACGGTTCATAACAGTATTGGCGTTGCCAAATGACTATGGAAAGTTTAGATTGGAGGTGGATGCATCAAACTATGGAATGGGAGCAGTCCTATCACAGGAACAGGAAGGAAAATGGCATCCGGTTGCATTCATGTCCAAAACGTTGACTGAGGCAGAACGAAACTACGAGATCTACGACAAGGAGTTATTGGCTATAGTCAAGGCGCTGAAATTATGGAGACAGTACCTGTTGGATGCGAAGGAACAGTTCGAAATCTGGACGGACCACGAAAACCTGAAGTACTTCAAGACCCACAGAAACTGAACGCTCGACAAGCAAGATGGTACCTTATGCTGCAGGAATACGATTTCGCACTACGACACATACCCGGAAAATCCAACACCAAAGCCGACATCCTCTCCCGCATAGTCAAACCAGACACAAGCCGAGACAACAGGAACATGGAAATGTTCAAAGGAAAGGAGTTTGTACGAAGAATAGTTGAAGAAACCCAGTATATGAAGCCACCATTCTACGATCTCGACGATTCGAGATATCACCCGACCAACAGATCCTGGAAGTTCAGAAAGTCGAGGAGGAGGGAAACCATGGTACTGCAGGAATTGGCGAAACAACCGGAGAAAGTGTGGGAGAAAGAAGGGATAATTTACCGACAAGGACGGATCTATGTGCCGGATGAAAGGAACTTGCGAGATCAAATCCTACACGATCACCACTATTCCCCCGACGTCGGACACCCTGGACAACATCGGATGCTAGAACTGTTGAAGCGGACGTTCTGGTGGCCCACGATCAAGACGGACGTCAGGAGATATGTCAGAGGATGTGACATGTGTCAAAAGAACAAGATCATTCGCAGACCCGAACCAATCACGCTGAACCCATTACCAATCCCAGAAGGCCCTTGGCAGGAAATCTCTATTGACATGATCGGACCTTTGCCTAAGTCCGAAGACAAGGATGCTATTGTTGTTATCGTCGACCGGTTCTCAAAGATGATCCACCTTGTTCCCACCACTACGACTCTCACGTCAATCGAATTAGCACATCTATACAAATCGGAGATTTGGAGGCTCCATGGAATTCCCCGAAGAATCATCAGTGACAGAGGACCGCAGTTCGCATCTAAATTCATGAAGGAGCTATGCACATCATTGGGGATAGAAAGGAACCTATCAACGGCGTATCATCCTCAGACGGATGGACAGACGGAACGCATCAACCAAGAAGTCGAAATGTATTTGCGGAATTTCATCAGCTATCGACAGAACGATTGGACGAAATGGCTACCTACGGCGGAGTTCCATTACAACGATAAAGTCCACTCTGCCACGAAGAACACACCGTTCTTTTTGAATCACGGATTCCATCCATGGAAAGGGAATCACAGTCTACCTACGTTCAACCCAGCAGCGGATTTCTCATCGGAGTTAGAGAAAGCCCGAGAAGAAGCTAAAGCGGCAATGGAAGAGAACAATGATCTTATGCGAAACCGAGGAAACCACGGAATACCTCTAAAGTGTTCTCACCCGGAGAGAAGGTCTGGCTAGAAGCAGTTAACATTCATTCCAACCGACCATCACGGAAACTTGACAACAAACGCTATGGACCTTTCGAGATCGTCGAAGCTGTCGGAGATCGGTCATACAAGCTTCACTTACCCGAGTCCTGGGCAATCCACAATGTATTCCACATTCATTGCTCACACGATGTCACAAACCCGAGTTTGACAGCCAACACCACCCTACCCCGCCACCACCTGATATCATAAACGAAGAAGAAGAGTATGAAATCGAAGAGATCCGAGGACATAGGAAACGAGGAAGAGAAACCCAGTATTTGGTACATTGGAAAGGTTACGGAAACGAAGAAGACACATGGTTACCAAGATCAGCCTTGGAGAATGCCAAAGACATCCTAGACGAATACGAGAAAACACGGTCGTAGGATATAAAACCTAGCGAAAGCACCCCAATCAGTATCCAACAATCGTCAATGTCCTTCCTCGCCAATTCCCCAACTCTTTCAGCTGTCGGTGGTAACACCAACATCTACGATGCCCAAGCCCTCTTTGGAGGCCAACACCTGGTGCACGCCCATCAGGATACGTCAGACTATCTTCTTTTCCAATCACACGTCCAAATGCTGCTCATCATGAACCCACCCAAGGAAGCCATGCCTATGACTGATGAAGAAAAGAAGGAGTTAATTTTGAAGTTAAAGAAGGAGAAGCGGATGATCAAGATGTTGAAAGATGTGGTAGAAATGGCGGAATTAAAAACTCCGGTCTGTTGGAGCAATTAGCAAGAAGAGATAGACTGGATGGAACGCGGGGGTAGATAGCAGATTTGGAACATCTGCCTAAATAGAGGAGATAGAGAATATTAGATAAACCGACTTTTCCTCGTCTCTTTCTCTCAGAACACCTCGCATCCCTACCAACAAACATGTCTAACACTCCCCCTTCACCAACACCCTTGCCTTGACACCGAGTTCACACCACATTCAACAACAACCTACGATCCGTTGAACAACAAAGGAAACCATCCTCATTATCTTGACCAATTTAGCTCACATTCGTAACTAGGAGGCACTCTTAGTACCGTGCCACCAACACGTCACGGTCTTAGTAGCTGTCCAACCGCTATTCAACAAAATCGTCAAAGACACGAACATCCAAAGCCAATTGGACAGGTTGGTTAATGACGCCAGAGAACTATCCCTACCCGTATCGAACTCAAAGCCCATGACATTTCTATCAAACTCGCCTATCTACTATGTGCCATGCCAGAGGTTGGATCTGAGGAAAAGATCAACTATGCCGCACAGTTCTCAAGGCTTACTTAGGCGACGACGCCAAGTCCCTACCCGTCCCAATTCGCCTACATCCCTCCCGTTCGAATCAAAAGCCTTCTCCATTTCCCCCCTTGTCGAAAACGACCTCCGATCGAAAGCCAACTTTAATGTCGAAGCTCTACGACTCAAAACCTTCTTAAGGCAATATGAACCATCTGTCGAACCCATCCCATTTGTTCCCCTGGGGATACACTACACTCATCGAGGAGGAACAGAGAGGAAGGATACAGAAACGATAACTTCTGGAAGGAAGTTGTTTACACGCTCTTTGACAATCTTGCCATCGAAGAAAGTTACGCAGGAGATAGCTATTTTGTAGCCCAAGTCGGAATGCCCAATGCTCCACACTTCATTTGGCCGCGTTCGATTATCGATAATCATATCATCGGATCGAAGAAGAAACGATACTCGCACTTCTCCACACCCTCAAGCACTAAATTTTAAATGCGTGTGATCATCACGAAACCTAAACGGAGGGTATTGTTATGTTTCACCGGTTATGGTCACCTGCTCCGGCTCTTTTGTTTTTCCCGTTCTCATGCCTGCCATTATACTTTTCTTTCATCTTTCCTTTCTAGTATCTTTTGTCTCACTGTTACTCCTCCCATATGCTTTACTCCACGTCCATACGTTCTGGCTCCACTTACTCCACTACCCGAAGTATTATGACTCAGTCCTGTTCTAACTTATACCTTGGGTAGTTGCCTCTACATATATAAACCCTGTAGTACTGCTGTATTCCTTACGCTTTACCAATCGTATCCTTCCCTTACTCTTCTCTCTTATCGCCCTCAAGTCTTTGTCACTTGTCTGCAACCTGAGTCTTTATAAGATTAAGGTCGTAACACAAGGGGCCACAGGTTCAACTCCCACTCATGATCTCTCAGCTAAGTGTGATGTATAGCTCCAAGTCATAGGTGACTCAGTGCAATACATTTTGTCACATGGTCACCCGAAGATTGTAAGCTCACAAAATAATTGTAAATGAGTGTAAGCTCATGAGAAATGTTTGTAAACTTGCACAAAGATTGTAATCTCTGTACATTTAGGTAAGGTCTATCTGAGTCTTTTAATCTACTATTAATCTTACAATCGCCAACTTATCCTTAAACTTGCTTGTTGTACTGGGTGAGTGTTTGTGGACTAGATACATAAATTCAATCAACTCTTGCATCGTTTGCTGATGAATACCTTCCTATACTTCTACCTACTAGTAAAGTCATCTCGGCTCTTGACAACCTTTCACATGACCAGATTTCCTTGGGGCCCATGCACGATCAACCTGAGATTTGCTCTGGGTAGGTACCAAATGTATTGCCAATATGGAAGAATATTTAAATCTTGATGTTGCTGCAAAATTCTCTAAGTATCAGTAAGTACAAGTAACTGACCTCCATGAGGAAAAGTTTTTGAGGTAACAGTGGCAAATGTAAGACAGATAACTACCCAGTGACTGAAACGGTGCTTTTGATGAATTAGCAAGTCTTGTGGGAAAAGCAACAGCAAGTTCAGAGGTTGAAAGGACTCAGGCTTGTAGTCTATGCAGTTGGCATCATGACTAGATAGGAGCCTCTTACACATCTTACAAAGCTGGTTTACCCATTGTAGAGTTAGTAGTAAGTTTGTAACTATTGTAAATGAGTACTTGCATACTCAAGAGGTTGGCTACAAAATTATATTAACTCTGTAAAATCGTGGAAGCAAATTCAGAGTATTATGAGAATATAGTAAGTTCACTTAGAAGGGAGAATATAAAAGTTAATAGATTAGGTGTGTATGTGTGATGGGATACTACTCTTGAACTTTCTGAACTGACTTTTTTCTAAACTTCTAAACTTTTAACTTTTAACTTCTTACTATACTTATGAAAAACTTACTTGAAATGCTGCACTGGACACCAGTAAGTCAGTTCCTTTCTTTTTTCAGTTAAAGTTGCTAGAATTTGAAGTCATAAGAAACTTGGTTCTTATTCTTAGAGTAGTCTTTTAATATAACTTTCCTTATTTAGATCTCTGATAGCTTGTAATTGCCAAAACAGCCCTTTACTTTCTAATGCTTAATCTAAGAATTGATTTGTAGTGAACTCCCAGATAGCTCATGAGCAGATTACTTGCTTGCTCTCTGCACTACCTGGGTCCTTTTATATTGTTTGAGAGATACAAAATGGGTATATACAGATTAACTATTTTCTAATTTATCACATGTTTATGGTTCTGTATAGTCTATAGCTTATGGTAGTCATGGGATTGTGAGGTCACTCTTACTTGCATAACATACTCCTAGGGTTGATCTTGTATTTGCTTAATTAACCATCAGCTGTTATACTCTCTGATCTGTAACTGTCTGTTATTTATAGTTATAGGACTCAGAAGGTCCCTTGATTTTTTAGTAATCTGTGTATACCCTAAGTAATTTCTGCATTTCAGGAGCATAGTGTTACAGTTTCAGTATGAGGAGTACTAAAAGATCAGTTAAGATCCTAACAGTGGTCCTGATACCTATCTAGAAGCACATGACTAGTCAATAGTCAATGTCTCCTAGATGTAGGCATAATTAGGTGTTGGTAAGATAAGTGGTCTAACCACTAATCCTTCTATAGTCTGAGAACTATACGAGATCAAAACTATAGAATGCACTTGAACTAAACTGATCATGATAAGCTTAACTGTTAAGGCTAACTGTAGCAGGAATAGCTTGAGTGGATATCAGGTGAAGGTTTTAATCATGAGAGTGAATAAATATTAGATCTTATTACAGTTACATGGATGCCCTGTAAGAAGATCAAAGCTTGACTTTGATTCTCCTGTCAGAAGCATGCCTTAAATACATCTATCTACCCCTATAAATAACTGAGACAGAATGTGAAACTAGCAAGTTGATCTACGATATTTGCATGACAAGGTGAAATGATAAATACAAAACACTATCTGAAACATTATGTGAAATAGATCATGAAACATAAATATGAAACAGAACATGAGATGAAACAATTCCTATAAATATCTTGATCTTGTGACAGAGAGACGGTGGTGAACTGAGGCTAACCTGGATCTCATAGGGTGATCCAATCTTGATTATTTGCCTGGGCAGTCCAATTGGTGGGTTCTGAGTCATGTAGCCAAGTGAACGCTAATTCTAACTCATACTGTTCATCCTCTAGCTCTGCTTGATGAAAGCAATGAGCTTTTTGATATTCTGAATCTCGAGATATGGATGAGTATATACCATGTTCAACTCTGGGCTAGAGTAAGCCTTCCATCCATGACACCAACTATCCAATATGTCAGTCTCATAGGTTCTGATGTATTGTCTGTACTTGTTGTAGGCATAGATGTAGAGAGTGTACTTCCAGGCTTGCTGGAGCAGTTGGTCGATGAGGGAATTATCAGTAATAGGAGGGCAAGGGATAAATGAGTCTGGAGGGATGATAGAAATTCTGCGATAGAAGTGTTGATAAGCTTTAATAACATAAATGACTCTTGACTGCCTCAGCTCACTGCCTATACAGACCCAAAGAATACATGAAAAAGTATTGATGAGGAAGGTTGGCTGCATACTGGGCCGACATCATCAATAAAGTCAAGAATATCATGAAACTTGTATATAACAAATATGTTGCCCTTGAGAAGATTGAGAATTTGATGTGCTCTCACCTTTTCATTGCACAAATGTTCATTTATGGCAATTTGCTTCAATCATACCTTGTTGCCATTGTTGTTTCCAATCCAATTGCACTTGTCCAAATTGCTTCACAAATTTTTAGAAGAAATATCACACTAGAAGATCAGGTCAGCCTCCAGGAGGCAATTAAGGATGCTCACATGAATACATAAATCTTGAGAGAACTTATGAAGCATGATTGGAGCATCAGCCTCAAAGGATGAGTAGATTCCAACTACGAATGGAACTTTTAATGGACCATTTACAGCATAGGTTTGAAATGATCAAGTGAATCCATTTGACTCTTACTCTCTTCTCGATTGACAATGTGTAAGCAGGCTATCTTAGTCAGCCTAGTAACCGTTAGGCCCTGTATGGCAATTCTGAGCTCAAAGTCAGTTGATTTTGAAATCGACAGTTTCCATTCCATCAAGACTCAGGAACTGTTTGTCTCACAGTTTTCCAGCTATAGTCACACACATCACGTAGACTCGAGTTGACTGCTTACGCCCTCCCTTCGATGAGAATGCATGCCAGTCTCACTCCGAGCCAGATCAAGCAGACAGAATGCAAGAAGAGGAAGCGACTTGTGGCACGTCATAAAGCTGTGGTCCTTCACACAATTGTTACAGGGGCAGCAGTTGCCTTACACTCAGCTACTCATTTTTCCCCAATTCTACAACACATATCACCACTGACAGGCTTATTGTGGCTTCAGGAGCTTCTTGCTGGCCATTCTGTTCATTTTCATAATATGTTTGGCATGCACAAACATATTTTTCGATGTCTAGTGGAACATTTAACTCAGTGTGGGCTAGTTGACAGGAAGGGTATTTTCCATGAAGAAATAGTAGCTATCTTTCTGAGGATAGCTTGGTTGGGTTGTAGTAACCGAGAAGCTCAAGAGAGGTTTTAGCGGAGTGGAGATACTATATTGAAGTTTGCCGATTTTTTCTTTTCATTTTTTCTTTGCTAATCTCCACTCCAGGTCATTTCATCATGTACTTGCTATTCTTATCAGTTCCCGCTTCTATAACAATTATATCCAGCTTCCACTTGATGATGCTATTCTGTCCGAAATTCACTGTGATTCCCATTTCTATCCTTTTTTTGAAGATTGCCTCGGTACAGTTAATGGGTCACATATTGGGACATATGTGTCCGCTTCACAGGCAGCTGCATATTGTGATTGCAAGGGTCAACTTTCAACCAACGTTCTTGCAGCTTGTACTTTTAACCTTCAGTTCTGCTATCTTCTTATTGGGTGGGAAGCTAGTGCAACTGACAGTCAAATTTTCAAGGATGCATGTGAACATGGCTTCACTATCCCTCCCGGAAAGTTTTATCTGGCTGACACTGGGTTCCCGAGCTGCAACACTCTCCTCGTTCCATACTGTGGAGTCTGTTACCACTTGAAGGAGTGGGGTCGAGCAGCACATCAGTATGTTTACAGGTTCTTAATTATTATTGTTACTACTGAATATTCAAGGCCCCAAACATATAAAGAACTTTACAACCTTCATCATTCACAAGCACGTAATGTCATAGAATGTATATTTGGAGTTGTGAAGTGACATTTTCCACTTCTCACCGCTGCTGCAAAATACAGCATCACAATACAGAATCATATTATTCTTGCTCTAGGCATCCTCCACAACTTCATCTGCATGCACAATCCTGATGATCTTGATGATTCTGTATCAGCCTCTGAGCTACAACAGGGGACCACCGGTATGACTACCCATTTACCGACAATGATGTAACCATGGAATACGAACTTCCATATGGATGAACGTATCTTTGGGTCAACAGCTTCTATACCAATATTACCTATTGGGATTTAAATGCATTATCCAAACCAGTGTACAAAGGACACGATGTTGCGAACGTAGCGAGTATAGCGAGTAGCATTAACAGACTTACATTGGAGATAGTCCTGTTGAATAGCGAAGCGGTTTGAGAGAGTAAGAGTTTTAGCTGGTTAGGCTAGAGAGTGAGAGCGATTGGAAACTTAATATTATCGGTAGACTACAGTGTCTTTATATACTACAACAATATAGGGTTAAGGGTATAGCTAAAAGACCTCAATGAAATCATAGTGCCCTGCGGGCGTAGTCTACGAGAGGATAATGCATGGCAGCACAGTAAATATGTGTATAATGCATGTATTTGAAACAGGATCATTCATAGCTCATACCGAGTGTACGACTTAAGGTATTCATTTCAACACTCCCTTGAATGAACTCATGGTTGCTTTAGATTAAGCATAGAGCGGAAAAGGAGATTTCATTTTTTCTAGGTTTTTAGTTAAAACGTCAGCAGGATTCTTTGATCCATCAATCCAATCAAGATTGATTTGCTTCTGTTCTAAGAGCTCTCGGATATAATGGAGACGGATGTCAATATGCTTCGATTTTTCTCCTGGACTTCAGAAGTTGACCAAAATAGACTGCCCATATTGTCTCCATAGAGCATTGGTGTTTTGTATCTCGAAACAATCTCAGTTAGGAGTTGGAGACCAACTAATTGTCGTGAACAATCAGAGATAGCCATATATTCGGCTTCCGTCGATGAGAGTGCAACAGCTTTTGTTTACGACTCAACCAGGAAATTGTTCCGTTGGCGATGTAACAAAGTTGCCGTGTAATAGATTTCCGGTCTTCTGAATCAGAAGCCCAATCCGAATCAGAATAGGCTTTGACACCTTGATTCGAGTACGCGTTTCTTCTGGATACTTTTGTCTGTTGTGGTTGGTTTCTTTTAATATATTCTAAACATTTCTATAACCGAGGCCAGTTGCTTTCCTATTCGTTAATCGTTGAATGTTGATGTGATGATAGTTATTTAATTTTTTCAAGGGTGTTTTTTTTTTGTCGTCTAGCCCGATTCATGCCTCCGATATGCAGTTCATTTTCGATTCGATCAGTGAGATCGGAGACATTAATATCGATACAAGTGACCTGAAGTTTTTCTTCTCAGAAAAAGAAGTCCTCTGCTTCGTACTTAAAAAAAAAAATCTTTCTTCTTTTTGAATGTGAATACTACTCAGCGTAGATGGATGGATGATGATTATCAAATGAACCGTTTCATTCACTCATTCAATAATTAAAAAACATTCCGAGGCTAGAATCCCATTGAAGAGCTGTCTCGCTCGGATTAAGAAAAATTTTTTTTTAACGTTTCCAATTACAGGACTGGGCCGGGGGTCAGGTACAAATTTGTAACGAATTCGAAGTTTAATTTTCATCACTGTAATCCAATCAGATGGTTAGTATAGTTATATATGGGAGTTCCTCATTGATCATGAGCTATCGGAATTTATTGTATCATATTTAGGAGATAGGTAATAGATGATGCTGTGTTTTATGGTAAGTAGTTCATAGGGCTCAAAATGTTCGGCTTGCATATTTTTTGGTGGTATCATGCGAGTAGGCATGTGTTAAAAGTTTGAGTGGGAGGGGAAAAAAGATCGTGCATTAATCAAATGTGTTAATAACACTGTCATGTACAAGGATTCGGAATTTCGAAGTACAATTGTTTTTAAAAGAACCATATTTTCGGAACGGATTTGTGCAATGTGAGAAAGTGTCTTGGCATGGGAAACGGAATGTGTTGTGTTTACATATGATCATGATAGCATCGTCATGTTTGAGCATCAAATAGGATCATGATGTTTCATCTCGATAATGATTTGGTTACAATGTCAACAACGCACAAATGATTGACCGCAATGGGTTTTCCCACTGCGTTATCCAATATCGGAACTATTTTCAGCACTTACCCAGCGATTTTCGTGGTCTTGGCACTCTTTCAGTTGCGTGTGAATGCGGATGGTGAGGTGTCCTCATATATATTTAATTGTCATGCTCAACATTTTCAACACTTCAGGCTCGCAGTTTCAATTTAAATGGGTTGTTTGTGGGTTGCCGTCCGAGAGCGCTATTTCAGGATCGAAGTGAAAGAGGAGGAACGCTTGCACTTTTTCGGAGTTAAGCGAGGTGCTGGATTAACGGGTTTCGCGGCTGGTATCGGTGTACGCGTATGTATGAGGTGATAAATACACTAAAACATTTTTTTTGGTGAAAGAGGAAAAACTGGGATGGGGAGCTGCAGCGCCAAATTTGTTCATCCGTGACAAAATTTGACAAATGCTTTCATGCTGAAGGCTCGCGATATTCCAGCCTCGCGAATGAGATCGGCGCGTCCAACTAGCTTTCCAGACGTGATCTCGCGGTCCTGAAATCACAACAGACTCTTTGAAAAACCGTTTTCTCGTCTTGTATTCATCAGCTGACTATTTCCCTCTATCTATACTGATTCCTTCCATAAAAAGGTGTTTTCATCGCTCATTTGTACACTCTAATTCACTCGCAAAACGCCTTGTTTAGCCCGGCCGTGAAAATTCCACGCTTTTGGATTACAAATACGCATCGCTTTACAACAATTTCAAAAGACCCGGTTTCGTCCCAGAGCGCGTCCCTCTGGAGGGCCGTGATTTTGTCGTTGCCTGGTTTTTATCTTTGTGTTCTTAGCCATGTTTAACCTATTGATAAACACTATACACCTCAACAATACCAACTTACATCAATGGTTCAACTCCGCGTTGGCGGTCTTCACCGGAGAGTATGACCCCTATAAACGTCTCTGGTCATACGAATAAGCCCAAAAGTTGTCCTCGAGAATCTGTTTGAGGGAGAGATTGTGGCGCACATCAAGAATTTTCCTGGGAAGATGGGTTGTTCGCGAATCTGAGTATTTTCTTCCGGGAGGATCGTAGGGGTTACTTGGAGTAATAACAAGTTCGAGGTTGTGCTATATCGTTCTTTGCTTGGATTCCTGCAATGGGCTTTGGCTGCAGGTAGATTTTTGATTTTGTTCGCGACGATATTTGTTTGGGGAAACGTTCGACCGGCCGTTAGTTGCAATGGGAACAGGAGCAGTGCTCAGTCTGAAGTGAGTTTAAGTTTTCTGATCTATGGTACATCGGGTACACTGAAGTGTACAATAGATCGACTATGAAACAATTGCAATCTACTTCTAACGTGGGCACTGTCGTCTCTCGTATCAACATAGCACATCTGATGCTCAGCGATCGATGACATGATCCAACATCCTCAATGGACGATATTTCATCCGATCAAGCAGACGCCAAGTTTCCATCCGACGATCTATCGGGACTGGATCCCTGACATTTAAGCAACTCTTTCGCGAGAGCACATCACTCCTTCATTATTTCGTCTCTCACTTCATAATCATCGGCATCCTCTCTCGTATTTTCAGATAACCAATCAACCTATTTCCTTTCGCTTCAAAGAAATCTGAATCCAAAGCGCTTCAAAAAGGTTAAATTTCTGAGTAAAAGAGATCAATGCTACCCTAGAGATGCGATTTTGAATAATGTCATCGGCGCGAAGAGCCGTTTTTTTAGCATGCTGCCAATGACATCTCGTATGTCCAAGATATCATAACCTGATTTTTGCTATGGATTATAGAATTCAGTCCTTCAATTGGCATTCGACTTCCTGGTGGTTTGGTCTTTCGATTTGATGGGTATGGATGGAACGCCGTGATTTGTAGTTGTAGAGAAAGGCATGAATACAGAGAAGATGAATGATGGAGACCTTGGGGAAAGGTATTTTGGTGTATTGCGATAGAATGCGTACGAGGATAGGATTATATGTATCTTATCATTATTACTGGTAGTTTACCTGAGTATTGTTGTGCAATGGATTCGGTTGTGTTTAACGGTCTTTTCGTTCATTTTCCGTACCTGCCGGCTCTTGTTTATTCGGAATACATGATGAGTCATCTGGAATGATCGTCTGGATTTCCTCACAACAGACTCTCCTTTCTTTTATCACAGAATGAATTGCTACTCCTGGTCTTTATTGCAGGGTTTTGTTGCCCGTCTCGCCTAGATGGCTAGACACTGCCGGGACCCGTCTAACGGCATTGTCATGACGTCAAAACATACCAGATATTCCGAAAGTGTGTTTGTTTTTTAATGACCGAAGTCTTAGGTTGCCTAGGCCTGTACAGATGTTGGTTGGACCTGCGTTCATTATCAACAGGACCTTTCCTTTCGGGGATATCAGGCCGTCGATTCTCGGGATTTCTATAGAAGTTAGTAATGAATCCTGTGCGCACAGACAAGTTAAAGGTTAAAGCGGCTTTTGAAAAGATAATGGCGTCGTTTTCGTTTGAGGATATGGCAAAACTGGTTTGAGATAGATTAGCAGTCGACATCAAAACACGGATATAGAATTGGGATTTATGCTATTTACAATCCATCACTACCTGAGGCTCGGGGGGTTAAGCTTATTGCATCCGCCAGTTCTACATGTGGTGCGTCAAGTATGGCACTAAATCAGCCGACTCGACGGATTTCGATAATGTAGCTGCGCATATATCCCGGCGACGGAGCTAGGAGATGTCTAGATACATCCGAAAAGATATGCAGTCTATTGAACGCGAGCGAATGACCCAGGACTCGAGCTTGAGATCGATTGCTGATCGAGCAGCAAGAACCGTCCACCAGCTTTCGCATCACTATAAACATTGCCAATATTTTCGCTCCCTTATGTCCAGGTCGTGGGTTGTTGATCAGTACACGGCACGTGTTAGATATATTTTGGCGGGTTACGGAAGAAATGTCGCCCATAGGCCGTGTGGGGACAATCGAACATTGGGCTAGGTAGGACATCAACTGCGACACTGTATCACAACATCGTGTAGGGAAGAGTGATTTAACGTGAGTTTCGGGCAAATCTTGCAAATCTACCGGAGCATGTTCCTCCTCTACTTCGACAGTAGGTAGTACGTCCTTGTGATTGAGTAGTATCGCAAGTGTCATGAACGAAGTAGTGTAGAGGTCACTGTATTTGTTGATGGATTGTTCGATTCGAGGAGTCCAGCGCAAAGAGTATTCGTTGAGCGAAGTATTAAAAATCCTCCTCGAGGCCCAATTTTTTCATACTCTTGGTGGATTTTTGCTTAAGGTATCTTTATAGTAGACTTGCCAAGTGCGGACGCTGAAGTTTCAGAAATGCGTGGTG